>JACEFZ010027418.1:315000-375577 GCA_014155875.1 Cepaea nemoralis
CGCCCCTTCGCATTGCTTCCTTGACTGATGTCTTCGTGGTAGTTGCGATCTTTAAGGCGTCTCTGTGTCGTTGCAGGTACGGACGGCCCAAGTATCTTGCTCCATGCTTGCCCAGGCAGTTGGCGCACTTTCTTTTGTTGTTAGGGGCTCTGAAGTCCGTGTCCAGTTTGGCCAGAGGACACTCCTTGGTGATCGGCGCAGTAACGGCAGATTTCCGTATTACTGCCGAATATTGCTCTGCTGTGCCCCCCCCCCCCCCCGACCCCCGCAAAAAAAGATTGTGGTTGCTCACTGAACCAAGTGTTTACCGCGTTCATTACGTCTGCATCTGTGTGAAATCGTTGCCCCTTGAGAGCTTATTTTAGAGGTTCGAACAAATGAAAATCACATGGTGACAAATCAGGACTATAGGCTAGATGTTGCAGAATTTCCCACTTCTGCCTTGCTAATGCTTCCTGCACAATCTTTGTGACATGCGGACGAGCATTATCGTGCAACAAAATCACACCGCAAGAAAGCATGCCGTGTCGTTTATTCTTGATGGCTTTTTGCAGCTTGTCTAGTGTTTGCAAGTAGTGGGTAGAGTTTATGTTGACACCAGGTTCTTTAAAGTCGGCCAACAACAGCACTTCATGGTAAAAAAAAAAAATGCGCTCAGCATAACCTTACCAGCGGAAACCTGTAACTTGAATTGTTTGGCTTTTGTTGATCTAGCATGCTTCCATTGCATGCTCTCTCTTTTGCTGCTCGGTTCAAAGTGGTGACACCATGATTCATCGCCTGCCACTATGCGGAAGAGAAATGCATTACCCTCCACTCTGAAACGCAGCAAGTGGTTCAAACACCATCCCATGCGTTCCTCTTTTTGGTGGTGGGTCAACATCTGTGGTACCCACTGTGAACACACCATCCGATATTGCAGTTTCTTACGAACGGCCCTTTGAATTGCCCCAATTGACACATCAAATTCTTTCGCTAGCGAACGTATGCTTCCACAACGGTTCATCTGCTTGACCTGGCTGTCGAAGATCTGTCGTGAACTGACGTCCTTTCCCAAACATTCATGCCCAGTCTGTCACTGTTGTCTTCGACAAACATTTGCTACCGTACGCTGCCTGCATTCTTCAATGAATGTCCACTAGTCGACATCCTTCAAACGAAAGAAACTGAATCACCGCTCTTTGAGCTTCTTTGGACGGATTTTGGATCAACTTGGCCATTTTCTCAACGGTCAGAAACAGAAACTACGCATCATGGGACGATAAGCACGTGCTCTTTTATTCATTGGTCAGTACTTATCACATGACTATGTCATGATCATGTCCAATATACGCAATTACGCGCGGTGCGGCACGAACGGATTTCAAATGAACGCCCGTTATACTTTCTGCAAGCGTCAAACAATACAGTTATGTTTATTTGTGAACTGTTTTAGTGGCCTCACAGGGTTCCCCAATTGATATTTTTGTGTAATACATGTGAGGTCAGCACCATATATCTAGCGCTCTCTCATGACTCGAAAAGGGACTCTTTTCCACTTCATACAGGGTGACTTTTTAATGACTGTGGGGTTTTTGAAAGTATTGCCGTTCCAAGTTTTGTGCTTACCTTTCATGTTGCATGAACTCCACAGAGAATAAATACAAAACTTGGAGCGAAAAAATTGTCAAAACCCCCACAGACAAGAAAAATACATCCTATATTTTATTTTATAACCTCAAGGTCGCTTCTTTCTTTTCTAACACAGGTTTCGGACATGCAACGTGTGTGGTACAGCAGCCTATCTGAGCCTGGCCGCGCCTGTCTATGGGCTGGACAGAGAAGGTAAATCTTGTTTTAACTCTTGTAGACCAAGTATGTCCTTCTTTGTTCCTCTTTCGAGGGTGCTACTTATACCATTAGTATTGGAACTATTTGCTGGCTGTTGAAGATTAGGACGGATCACTTATGGGAATGTCCCGAGTGGTGTCTTAACTCAACCCAACAAATCATTTTTGAGGCGTCACGCCCAGGAAAGGTCAGCGTGTCCGACTTGGGTATGCGTTTGTTGTCAGGTTTGCTTGATCACATGCGACAATGACCACACGGGACAATGATCACACAGGGCAATGATCACATGGGACGCTGATCACACGGGACACCGATCACATGGGACACAGATCACACGGGAATCCCGATAAGTACGGGTGACAACCACACTCACTGTTCATTGTTCACCCGACCCCCATCACCCACCAACTCCGCGATATCACTGTTTCCCGACAACTGAATGAATCGCTCGCTCGCACGCGCGCGCGCGCGCACACACACACACACAAACGTTGATGGTAAGCTTCACTACAACACAATCTCAAGTTAAAAATAGGACGTTGCGGCCAAAGCCTTCGTCAGCACACAAACAACAAACACACACCGATACAACTAGATGAACAGACATGACATGAACATATACATATATTTACTCATCTGTGTCCTTGTTGTGTATTGGACACGTATGTGATAGCATCCGCATGTATGATTATAACCAAATGAATTCACTGGGAAGCCCATTAAAAATGGTCTCGTCAGGTATTATATAGTAATATAGACCAGTGGTTTTCAACCTTTTTTGGCCCATGCACCCTTTCACCATATGTTCAGAATGTAACCCCCCCCCCCCCCCCATTTTTGTATTTCCTCTCTATACCCCCCCCCCCCCCCAGGCCACAACACGGTATACGTAAAAATGGAAGCTAAATTTCATAACACATACTAGAACAAGTCTAGACGTCTACATAAAACGTGATTTGCAGGTCTACTTACGTTACAAAACGAATTTCAGAAGGGTGAGAAGTACAGAACCATGAGAAGTACAGAGCTGTAAAGTATGGAGGGAAAAACAATATAAAGTAATCGGTTCTTGTATTAGCGCGATCTTGAAATAATCTTAATTCGCCCCCCCCCCCTCTCCCCGGGAAACCCTCAAATCTTTACTTCCCTCCCCTCCCCTGGAAACCCTAAAATCTCCTCCCCGCCTCCACCTGTAGGGGAATTCCCCACCGGTTGAGAACCACTGATCTAGACAGTATGGATATACCAGCAGGTTATTCGCCTTAGTGATAGACACAAGAGGCCTTGTTTCCAATTCCGCGTACGATGTACTTAAACAGCTAGGTGTGACAGGGCAAGCGAGCAATCAGGCACTTAAACAGCTGGGTGTGACAGGACAAGCAAGCAGTCAGGCACTTAAACAGCTAGGTGTGACAGGACAAGAGAGCAATCAGGCACTTAAACAGCTAGGTGTGACAGGACAAGAGAGCAATCAAGCACTTAAACAGCTAGGTGTGACAGGACAAGCGAGCAATCAGGCACTTACACAGCTAGGTGTGACAGGACAAACAAGCAATCAGGCACTTAAACAGCTGGGTGTGACAGGACAAGAGAGCAATCAAGCACTTAAACAGTTAGGTGTGACAGGGCAAGCGAGCAATCAGGCACTTAAACAGCTAGGTGTGACAGGACAAGCAAGCAATCAGGCACTCAAACAGCTAGGTGTGACAGGACAAGAGAGCAATCAGGCACTTAAACAGCTGGTGTGACAGGGCAAGCGAGCAATCAGGCACTTAAACAGCTAGGTGTGACAGGACAAACAAGCAATCAGGCACTCAAACAGCTAGGTGTGACAGGACAAGAGAGCAATCAGGCACTTAAACAGCTAGGTGTGACAGGGCAAGCGAGCAATCAGGCACTCAAACAGCTTGGTGTGACAGTGCAAGCGAGCAATCAAGCACTCAAACAGCTAGGTGTGACAGGACAAGCGAGCAATCAGGCACTTAAACAGCTAGGTGTGACAGGGCAAGCAAGCAATCAGGCACTTAAACAGCTAGGTGTGACAGGACAAGCGAGCAATCAGGCACTTAAACAGCTAGGTGTGAGAGGACAAGGGAAAAATCAGGCACTTAAACAACTGAGCGAGGCAGCAACGGTGCTATGCAGTAAGCGCACCCATGAATGGGACAAGGATATACACTAAATGGATTACGACCTTGCCTACATTGTAAGTCAAATGTGTCTCACCCAAACGAAAGCAATCTCTCAATAAGACTGCACACACTTTTACTGTCTCGAGCCTACCCAAGAACCACCCCGGCAGGTAAGACCTGGGCACCCAAGTCATGGGCGCTACAGAGGGGTCGAAACACCACAATATAGCTATCATCTGCCCGGAAATGTCCGAAGTCGATCTTCTACAACGACGCGACGACAACGATCACTTCTGGTGGAAGACGTCTCGCAGAAACTAAGAGAAGCAGGGGCCCAAACCTAATTTGGAGGGAACTTCTGATGATCGGAATCCCCTGTCGCGCTTGCACCGCGGCGGAGTTTTTACCACACATCTAACAGGCACTAAGTGGCACCAACTGTTCGCATTTAATGCTGGCTCCCTGGCCGAGGAGTTAGCAGCTTTCTCCGTAATCCCGAATACTATCGTGGTTGACGTGAGTGCACGAGAACTGGAAGCGGTTCGAGTCGCACCAGTGACTTATAAGAGTATGGAGCCGGTCGCTCAGAAAGTCGTGGCGTGCTGATGAGCGTAATCTAGCCTAGGAATCAACTTATAGCTGAAAGATGCTGATGTTGACCGCAATATCCTGAAACAGGATGGAAACGCGGGGGAAAAAAAGTGAGGCGTTTATGTAAGGCATTTATGTGATTCGTTTATGTGAGGCGTTTATGTGAGGCTGTCCAGTGCCAGCTAGTACCTGTACTTTTGCTGTATGTATTCATATCATCACAGCACACCTGTAAACACACTTCACGTGCACTGTTTTAGTTTCCCAGATCGCCGAGAGATGCATCCTGTGGCTGTTCGTGGTGTTGATTCTTATCACCCTGTTTCTTTGCTACAGGTGAGTGATACACGGATGAGAAACATTGATTTTCTAGGTTAGTGTACACGCCTACATATAGGGGAATGATACACGTATGAGAAACAGTTATTTTCTAGGTTAGTTTACACGCCTACATACAGGTGAGTGATACACGGATGAGAAACAGTGATTTTCTAGGTTAGTTTACACGCCTACTTACAGGTGAGTGATACACGGATGAGAAACAGTTATTTTCTAGGTTAGTGTACACGCCTACATACAGGTGAGTGATACACGGCAGAGAAACAGTGATTTTCTAGGTTAGTTTACAGGCCTACATACAGGTGAGTAATACACGGATGAGAAACAGTGATTTTCTAGGTTAGTGTACATGAGAGAGTGTACACGTGAGAATAATAGACTAACAGAGCGTACAAAAGCTCAAGTATATAAAGCTTGTGTTGTTAGCACACTAATCTATGGGTCTGAACCCTGGACCCTGTACTCAAGACAGGAAAGGAAGTTGAATTCCTTCCATATGAGATGTCTGAGACGTATCCTGGGCATAACATGGAAAGACCACATAACAAACAAACAGGTTCTTGAAAGAGCAGATATTACCACAGTGCACACCCTCCTCAAGCAGAGACGCCTCCGGTGGCTGGGCCACCTATCTCGAATGGAGGATGAACGTATTCCCAAAGATCTCCTATACGGAGAACTAGCCACAGGAAAGAGGCCAACCGGAAGACCCCAAATGCGATATAAAGATGTGTGTAAACAAGATATGAAAACCATTGGAATAGATCCAGACACGTGGGAGAGAGTTGCAACAGACAGATGCTCCTGGAGAAGAGATGTACGAAACGGACTGGTGCTCTTTGAGCGCAATCTGATCCAACAAACTGAGGATAGGCGGCACAGGCTCAAAGAGCAGTCACTTACTGCGGGACTTGCCTCGTCTTACAGATGCGGAAACTGTAACAGAGATTGTCACTCTCGCATTGGACTATACAGTCACCAGCGGTGCTGCCAGGCACCTCCCAAGCGGCACAACTCTATAGTCCTTCAGGACTGAAAGAGGCCACTAGTACACGCCTACATACAGGTGAGTGATACACGGATGAGAAACAGTGATTTTCTAGGTTAGTATACACGCCTACATACAGGTGAGTGATACACGGATGAGAAACAGTGATTTTCTAGGTTAGTGTACACGCCTACATACAGGTGAGTGACACGGCAGAGAAACAGTGATTTTCTAGTTTAATGTACATGTCTATCTGTAGGTGGGTAATACACAGATGATACACTGTTATTTTCTAGTTTAGTGTACACGCCCACACGAAAGCGAGGGATACACAGATGATACACTGTCATTTTCTAGTTAAGTGTGCACGCGCACGTGAAGACGAGAGATACACAGATGATACACTGTCATTTTCTAGTTTAGTTTACACGCCCACATGAAGGCGAGGGATAAACAGATGATACACTGTCATTTTCTAGTTTAGTTTACACGCCCACATGAAGGCGAGGGATACACAGATGACACACTGTCATTTTCTAGTTTAGTGTACACGCCCACATGAAGGCGAGGGATACATAGATGATACACTGTCATTTTATGGTTTAGTGTACACGCCCACATTAAGGCGAGGTATACACAGATGATGCACTGTCATTTTCTAGGTTAGTGTACACGCCCACATGAAGGCGAGGGATACATAGATGATACACTGTAAATTTCTAGTTTAGTGTACACGCCCACAAGAAGGAGAGGGATACACAAGTGTGAAACAGTGGTTTTCTACTTGTGTGTGTGATTGAGCGTTCGTGCGGGCGCGAGCAAGTGCCCGCGCGCGCGTGTGTGTATGTGTATACTGCTAATGTGTTATCGCGGCCCCAAAGAAGGAGGTAATGAAAAGTAACTTAATGAAAAGTAACTTAATGAAAAGTAACTTAATGAAAAGTAACTTAATGAAAAGTAACTTAATGAATAGCAAAACGGTAACCTCATGTGCAGGTTGTCAAAGGCGACTACAGAGGTCTAGACTACAGAGGTTTAGACTATAGAGGTTTGGACTACAGAGGTTTAGACTATAGAGGTTTTGGACTACAGAGGTTTAGACTACAGAGGTTTAGACTACAGAGGTTTAGACTAAAGAGGTTTGGACTACAGAGATTTAGACTACAGAGGTTTAGACTATAGAGGTTTGGACTACAGAGGTTTAGACTATAGAGGTTTTGGACTACAGAGGTTTAGACTACAGAGGTTTAGACTATAGAGGTTTGGACTATAGAGGTTTGGACTACAGAGGTTTCGACTACAGAGGTTTAGACTATAGAGGTTTCGCGAGGGACTAGCAACTTCATACCGTAGATACACCAGCCAACATTCCACCAACCAGGAACTGACCTACAGAGAACTCGACGTGTGTAACAGTGGTTCTTTACCCCCACTTACAGTCATACAACTGTTGAGGTCTATTCCTGCATATAATAATCCAAGTGGAGGCCAGCGTGGCCGAATGATAAGAACTCTCGTTCTTAAACATCCGGTGTTCTGATGACGGGGTAGCGGGTTAACCCATACACCGGTCAGTTGAACTAAAATGTTGGCGCCTCGTCCTTGGTTTAGGGACGTAAATTACAAGTACTTCTGAATTCGGAGCGGATTCGCCTGATAGCTAGGGGCACTGGTAATAGAGAAAGCTAATCTACAAGCAAAAACAAGAAAGAAAAAATAAATAAATAAATAAATCCGATGCACTAAACATACTAGCACATATATGGACTAAGCATGAATTCAAAGCGAGGGATCGAGAAAAAGAAATAATAATAATAATCCAGCAGTTGCCTTCAGTCCAGAATGTAAACGATCTATTTCAGATATGAGTTATGGCGGTTGTGTTATAATATACACAAGAAATATACGGTGGTTAGCAGATATGAGCCACAAGCACCAGTGCCTTTGTTAGAGGAGCTTGTAGGTAAGATCTTAGTGTGGCTGGTTTGTTTCATTGCTTGTATGTTTAAAACCTTCAGTTCAGGTTTTAGTTGGTAGGTTGGTTGGTTGGTTGGATGGCTGGCTGGCTGGTTGGTTGGTTAGTCGACAGATCATCATCATTGCACATCGAACCATCCATTCCATAAGTACCCAGATCCCCTCCTCAGCAAATACCGCAGCGTGTAGCAGCACACCGAATCCAGTTCTGTGTTGGTTAATTAATCTTCTTTGGCTTCCTGCGCAGTGTTCTTGTTTGGCCACACCCCTTTCAATTTACTGTTCTCGCAGTCTGACCATGGATGAATATTCAGTCATCACTTGGTTCTCCAAAACGACATACTTCTCGTAGAGCATTCAGTATATCAGCCTGGTTCATGGCTCGTCCGCCCTCCACAGTAGCTTTACTTGCAAACCTGTCTGACTGATCATTTCCTTGGACACCCGCATGCCCTGGCACGAAAATGAAACTAGTCTTTGCTAGCCGTAACCGCTCCAGAGACAACAACCACTATCTTCGGGCCCATCCCATCGCTGTCTTTATGAACATACTCACTGAGTCACTAAGGAAACATGCCTTAGTGAATGTCTGTGTCTCGAGCCATGTTATTGCTTTACTTACTGTTATGACTTCCATAGTCAGATTTGTGGTCAAGGTAAAGGCACCAGAATCTTCCTTCACAGTCTCCCTCCAGCTTCAGCCGTAAAGGTTCCCTTGAACTTCATACTCGTCGAACGACCGACCTATCTGTTTAAATGACCGAATCACCCTCTAAAAAATTCTCGAAGATCAAAGCCTGTACTTCCTCCTCCACAGAAGCCGGATTTTCTTGTCTGCATATTCTGTCTTTTATTTATTTATTTTTTTTTTTTTAAGTTGCATATCCCTTACAAGACGTTGCAGTCAACACCAACGTTTTTCAGCTGTTGTTGTTCTTGGCAAGATTACGCTCAGTAGTTTGCCACTGCTTTCTGAGCGACTGGCTCACATACCCCTAAGTAATTAACGCGGCGCGATCCGCTGCCGAATCTCGCGCAGCTGTGTGCCTCACGTAGATATACGGGATTACAGAGAAAGTCGTTTACTTCTTCGCCAGGGAGCCAGCTATTCTGTCTAGTTGGATGAACACTGGAAAGGATGCACTGAACTCTGTACCCACACCTCGCCAGGTTCTAAGTCTTCAAGTGAACACACCTGTTGAAGAATGTCTTCGGCTTGACCCATCCAAGACTTTCCTTTTTTTAACCTGCTGCCCTTAAACTTCTTAATTTCATTATGCAGTGGATGTTGTGTGTTTGCATTGACTCTGAGGTAGGTCCGTGCTCGGCGGATCTGTATTCTGTCTCCCATGGTTGGAATATCAAGAAGGTAGCGAATCGTCCTGCATGCTGTATCTCTTGTACATCCAAGAATAGTACTCATAGCTTCGTTCTGTATCCTTTCCATCTGCTTACGGCTGAGAATCAGGATCGCCATCGCATACTCAACAACAGAAAGGACCAGACCCTCGTATAGAAGACGTAGATGGCGCTGCTCTCAGTTTGCTGCCGCCATCACCCGCATCGCAGCTAAACCCCGCTTGGCCTCTATTATCACCTTGGTATGTACTCATTACCGGTCTCTCTGGCCGAGGGTTTAGCGACTTTCTCCGTAATCCCGTATAATCTCGTAAGTAACGTGACGAGGGCAAGAATCGGTAGCGGTTCTAATCACGTCGGTAACATACGGGGTATGTGAGCCGGCCGCTCAGAAAGCAATGGCAAACTACAGAGCGTAATCTTGCCAAGAAATCAACAATCAGCTGAAAGATACTGATCTTGATAGCGATGTCCTGCAAAGGATATGCAAAACATTTATTTATTTATGTGCTCATTATAAGCAAGGCTGCGATCAAAACGTATCCACGGGTATTTCATTGCCTGCGTTCTTTCCACAGTCTCTGAGCACAGATGTACAGTTGGTGTTGGAGTGTTTGCGAATATGTTCAAGTTTTTAAAACTGCCAACATAATTTGTAAAAGTTCATAGCGACTTTCTGCGTTTGGGATGCTTCAAGCAGGCAGGAGTGTTTGCAACATTTGTTGACTGTTATTATTGATTTTTGTTGTTGCATAGTTCGCCTTGAAATCAAACGTAGTCCATACAAGTGCTACTATTCTAGTACAATGAACTGATTTTTGCGTCTGGATTAGCGTACCCTTTTACCAGTGTCCCTCGACATCAGACGAACCCACTCCTACTTCTGAGGTACTTGTAATTTACGTCACAAAGTCAAAGATTCTGAAGTTACCATTTTAGTCCCACTGACAGGCGTAGGGGTTGAACCCGCTACCTCGGCATCAGAGCACTGGAAGTTTAAGAGCGAGCGTTTTTATCCATTCAGCCATGCTGACCTCCATCTATTTCTGTTAATTACTATATGCAAGGATATACATTACCAAATGCAAGAATATAAATTATTATATGCAAGGATATACATTACTACATGCAAGGATATAAATTACTGTATGCAAAGATATAAATTAATGTATGCAAGAATGTGAATTATTAAATGCAAGAATATAAATTACTATATGCAAGGATATGAATTACTATATGCAAGGATATAAATTACTATATGCAAGAATATGAATTACTATATGCAAGGATATAAATTACTATATGCAAAAATAGACATTACTATATGCAAGAATATGAATTACTATATGCAAGAATATGAATTACTATATGCAAGAATATGAATTACTATATGCAAGAATATGAATTACTATATGCAAGAATATAGATTACTATATGCAAGAATATAGATTATTATATGCAATAATATAAATTGCTATATGCAAGAATATGAATTACTATATGCTAGAATTTAAATTATTTTATGCAAGAATATGAATCACTATATGCAAGAATATGAATTACTATATGCAAGAATATGAATTACTATATGCAAGAATATAGATTACTTTATACAAGAAAATGAATTAATATATGCAAGAATGTAAATTACATTATGCAAGAATATGAATTACTATATGCAAGAATGTAAATTACTATATGCAACTTACTATTTTCTTTAATCTCTACCATCATGATTTACTATTTCCCCTAATCTCGACTTTCATGACTTACTATTTCCCTTAATCTCTACTTTTATAATTTACTGTTTCCTCTAATCTCTATTTTTATGAATTACTATAATCTTTATTATCTACTTTAATTGTTTACTATTTCCTTTAATATCTACTTTTATGATGGACTATTCTCTTTCACCTCTACTGTTATGATTTACAATTTCATGTAATCTCTACTTTTGTGGAATACACCCATTAATCTCTACTTGCCATTCCCATCTTGCATTAATCTGTTTCCACACAAAATCACCTCTTCCCAGAATGCATGTGTGTATGCCATGTTCAGTTTGAAGAACGGAATGCGGTGTGTTCCGACACACATTTCCAAACAAAGAGTTGAGTTGAATCAAGAACCGACGTCACATGACCCAGGACATTCTCATACGCGCTCCGTCCTCATCTTCAACAGCCAGCGAAGAGTCTCAATATTAATTTCAAACAATGATTATATTTTCAGTAATTCCCACCAAGAGTTACACTCCGTCTTTGACCCCATCTGCTGCGTCAGATAAAATATACCTGGACGTGGATATCAAAGACTTCGTGAACAAGGTCCGACGGATGCGGATGGACAGCGATCATGGGTTTTGTGAGGAGTTTCAGGTCAGTGGATTCAGCTTGTAAGTTAATTCCTAATGGGACTTGTGGCTGAGAGGTTCTGATGTTCAGCTCAAGATATTGGATCAATCCCAGCAAAAGGTTGGGCATTTTCCCAAGAAGCATTGGTATAAATGATTGATTGATTCATTCATTTAAGAACCGACATCACAGCAGTCGGGGCATTCCCATAAGCGTTCCGTCCTCATCCCCAGCATTCAGCGAAGAGTTCCAACACCGATAGTACCAGTAGCAATCTGATTATATGTCCATCTCGCCTTTCCTCTGAGCGTCGATCGCCGGCCAGATCCCCTCGTCACTCCTCGCTGTAGCATTCTTGCCAGACCACGGTGATCCATTTGCTCCTCCGAGGTGTACACGTGCTCCCACAAGGCCGCGACCACGTCTGCCTTGTCATGCATCAATACTCCACATAGTTTTGCTGAGCCAGCCAATCTGTCCGCCTGTTCATTCCCCAGCACACCGGCATGCCCCGGAGAAAAGATCCAGGTGATGCTTGCCACCCGTGACCTCCGAAGCGAAGCAAGACACTCTGCCCGAAGCTTGCCTGTCCTCACCTTCCTCAGCATGCTTTCTGAGTCAGTTACAATCACGATGTTTGTGTGTGTATCGTATTCACTATCCAGCGGAAAGCTGCACTGACCGCCTCCACCTCCATTCTTAAGCTAGATGTTGTCGTATCATATGCCAGGCTCTCCTGCACCAAGCGTCGAACATTGGCTTTTGCTAAGAACCCCCAGGCACTTCTACCTCTCAACACCGACCCATCTGTGTAGATAATCACATCACCCGAGCGAGCATTATCCTGAATGAGTTGCTGGATTTCCACTTCCGTGGCCCCTGCTGGCCACTCCCTGCACTCCCGACTCAATGTGATTATAACTCTGCACAAGTCTGACTGCTCCGCTGGCACTCTGACCCACTCCTCTCCTCGCCTAATGGTCTCCAAGATGAAGAAGAAGAAGAAGAAGAAAAAATGACGACTATTGTAGTAGTAGTAGTAGTAGTAGTAGTAGTAGTAGTAGTAGTAGTAGTAGTAGTAGTAGTAGTAGTAGTAGTAGTAGTAGTAGTAGTAGTAGTAGCAGTAGCAGCAGCAGCAGCAGCAGTAGTAGTAGATGTAGTAGTAGTAGTAGTAGTAGTAGTAGCAGTAGCAGCAGCAGCAGTAGCAGTAGTAGTAGTAGATGTAGTAGTAGTAGATGTAGTAGTAGTAGTTGTAGTAGTAGTAGTAGTAGCAGCAGCAGTAGTAGTAGTAGATGTAGTAGTAGTAGTAGTAGTTGTAGTAGTAGTAGTAGTAGTAGTAGCAGCAGCAGCAGCAGTAGTAGTAGTATTAGTAGTAGTACTAGTAGTAGTAGTAGTAGTTAACAGGAAGCTTACTGCCAAAACAAAAGTCCTTGTCTATCAAGCCTGTGTCCTTAGTACTCTTCTCTATGGCAGTGAAACCTGGACAACTTACTCACACCAAGAGAACAATTTAAACAGCTTTCATATGCGGTGTCTGCGAAGAATTCTTGGTATTAAGTGGCAAGACAAAATCACAAATACTGAAGTATTGGAAAGATCAGGTTGTGTGACAGTTTATTCCATGCTCAGTCTTCGTAGACTTAGATGGATAGGACATCTTAGGAGGATGGATGATGGTAGAATACCAAAGGATATCTTTTTGGTGAACTACAGATGGGTAAGAGATCTCAGGGTCGGCCTCTACTACGATACAAAGACGTGTGTAAGCGGGACATGATTGATACAGGCATTGATAATGCACATTGGGAGCAAGTCGCCGCTGAACGTGTTGCATGGAGGGCAAACATCAGAAATGGAATAAAGTCAAGGAGAAAATTATTGCAGAAAAGTCACACACCAAGCGTTTGAGACGTAAGATGGTGCATGATGGTGGAAATGACCACGTGTTCACATGCACCCACTGTGAACGGACATTTACAGCGCAAATTGGCCTTATCAGTCACACTCGCTACCGCCATAGTTAAAAGTTATTATGCCTTTTTAAAGCACAAACTATCGTCTGTCAAGACGGCAAGGTGCCAATGAGTAGTAGTAGTAGTAGTAGTAGTAGTAGTAGTAGTAGTAGTAGTAGTAGTAGTAGTAGTAGTAGTAGTAGTAGTAGTAGTAGTAGTAGTAGTAGTAGTAGTAGTAAGAGTAGCCGTAGTAAGAGTAGTAGTAGTAGTAGTAGTAGTAGTAGTAGTAGTAGTAAGAGTAGCAGTAGTAATAGTAGTAGTAGTAGTAGTAGTAGTAGTAGTAGTAGTAGTAGTAGTAGTAGTAGTAGTAGTAGTAGTAGTAGTTGTTGTAACTGTAGTGATAGGGTGGTGGTAGCGGTAGTGGTGGTAGTAGTTGAAGTGGCGTACCCTGTTGCTGTTATTATGTTATTTTGTAGTTATTGTTGTAATAGGTGTTGTTGTTGTTGCTACTGCTGTTGTTGTTGCTTTTGTTGTTCTTGGTGTTGTTGGTTTTGGTATAATTAGTGTGGTTGTTGTTTCTGTTGTTGTTGGTGATATTGTTGATGGTATTTTTTGTTATTGTTGTTGGTGTTATTGTTGATGGTGTTTTGTTGTTGTTGTTGTTGTTGTTATTGTTGGTGGTGGTGGTGGTGTTATTGTTGGTGTTGTCTTCTTGTTGTTGGTGGTGGCGGTGGTGTTGGTGGAGTTGTTTGTTGGTGTTATTGTTGGTGTTGTCTTCTTGTTGTTGGTGGTGGTGTTGTTTGTGGTGGTGTTGGTGGAGTTGTTTGTTGTTGTTGGTGTTATTGTCCGTGTTGTTGGTGTTATTGTTGGTGGTGTTTTATTGTTATTGTTGGTAGTGGTTATATTATTAGTGTTGTTGTAGATATTGCTGTTTGTGTTGTTATTGTTGGTGATGGTGATGCTGTTACTGGTGATGTTGTTGTTGCTTTTGCTGCTGTTGTTGTTGTTGTTTTTGATATTGTTGGTGGATTGTTGTTTATGATGTTGTTGATGGTGATGGTAGTGTTTGTGGTATTGTAGCTGGTGTGGTAGCTGATGATGTTGTTGGTAAGTAGATTCGCAAAAAGGACTTTGAAAAACCCCTCTCATAACACCACGCCAGAAAGACTCTCGACTATTCGCTAACTCATTTCCTCGTGCATTTTAACAACCAGACATTGTGCAATGTCCTGTGCCCACTGTCGTATCTGTCGACCCCAGCCCCTTCTGCCTGGACCCACGCCCTCCATATGGTTCTCTTCAAGTCACTAGCACGTTTAATGTGGCCTAAATATTTCAGTTCCCCAGACATGATACGGTGTATGAGCCAGGTTTCTGTAATGCTTTGAATTTCAGTATCAACGGATACCGCCAATTTAATATATGGCCCACTGAAATACGCCAATTACAGTGGAATATTCTTTAAAATAGATAAGCACAGAGAAATGCAAATAAAGATTAAGCAATATACACCAGAATCAAAAGAAGAAAACTGTCAATCCCCATCACACGCTAATACATTAAAAACATTAAGTCATTCTTTGAAAAGCTGAAACCATCCTGTCAGAAGTATTAAACGTATCACATACACTGTGTGAAGCAGCAACATTATAATACTACACATCCGTATATTTAACACAGTATAAAATGGAAATATTATAATACTACACTCCCGCATATTTAACACAGTATGAAATAACAACATTATAATACTACACACCCGCATGTTGAACACAGTATGAAATAACAACATTATAATACTACACTCTCCATATTGAAGATGTGAAGCACCAAATGGATTTGATACGTGTCTGAAACATGCAAATGCAAAAACATAAAAAAGTATAATGTCTGAACGAACGAACGAACGAGCAAACTTTATTTTAAAAGGGTAACAAATTGGGCACGCAGGCCTGTCTTACATTCGGCCCTTTAAATCACTCATCTTTCATTCATCAAATGTACATGTTACATTAACATAGGGGGAAAAACATTGTCAAATGGATTTTGTAAGCATAAACAATGCATATTACGCATGACACATTCACATAAGAAAACAAACAAAAAAATAATAATAATAATAATAATAACAGGGAAATAACAACAGGGTCTATATTACCTACTTCGTCATAACCAAGTGGTTAAGTCACCTGCGTAGCTTTCCGAAGGTTGCGGGTTTTATTCTGGACTCCGTCATTTGGATCACGAGTGCATTTTTTCTAGGAGACTACTAGGGGTCGTCGCTAGAGCTACGGAGTTCGTGCTCTGTGCGGTGATCTGTGCGATGCTCTCGGCAGGCCGACCCGTGGAAAGAGATCGGCCATATGGAATAAAACCTGATGTAAAGAAATGGAGTGTGTCGCTTGTTTAACCAGAAGAAGTGAACATGATCATTGCTGTAATTCTTCTGACATAAAGGTTAAAACAATAGGCTCGAACAAAGCAGTGACTAGAGTAGCAGAAATGATCCAGCAAAAAGCATGGACGAAAATTCAATAAAAAGGACTCACTCGAAGGCTGGTAGACGAGTTGATGTGGCTACGTTTATTAGCCATTCTTGAGCAGTGATCAAACCGACACATTTATGAATTTCAAATTTCGATCGGGTCTGTAACCGTCAGATGGGACGATCGTAAGAAAATATTAATTATAAATATTCAACAGGCGATCTTATTTGCTACTTGCGAATTTCAACGTCGTATTACAATCCTTCATTCCTTCTGTCCATCCAAGGTTACCAAAGTGTCCTTCTGGTGTAACATTATCAATCTCCTTTCCAGATTCTGCATCTGTCCCAAGAATCTTAATCTTATATATAAGCCAATGGTGCCATGATTCTGGTTCTCTTGTCAACTGATTATTAGCCATGAACAAAGTTGTTCTGCCAGTAATTAACTTCATGAGTCAGAGACGACTCGAATGTACTGCTTCTCTAGTCAAGCTCAATGATCTGAATGACCGTAGTTATTGACAAACAAACCTGACGTGATCTCCGTTTTACGTCCGTCGCTTAGATCTATGTACATTTTGGTTCGGGAGTTTTGCTCCCTCTTTCTTTTGCGTCATGTGCTCTGCGCTACATGACGCAGACATAGAAACAAACCAACAAACAAACAAATAAATAACTGATTTTCTTAAAGAACAAATAGATGTATATCCATCATCATCATCATCATCATCATCATCATCATCATCATCATCATCATCACGTGCCATGTCGATAAGCGTGGGCGGTCATGTTCCGCCCTCTCACTCGATCACTAGAGTCCTGGATCAGCTCTGTGTTCTTGTCTCGACCATACCATGTGGTCAAGCTATCTAGGCGTGTGCTTCTCTACCTTCCCCTTGTTCTTTTACCCTCAATCTTGCCAATTGTCACCAAGTTCTCCAATATTTTTTCTTCTCATAACGTGTCCAAACATTGTGAACGTGATATTACTAGTATAAATAAAATACAATACACTTTGATGCTTGTCCGTGTTTTATAATATGCGATCAAGAGAAAATTGTAGTGTGTCTCAGTTATGCAGGCTCTAGAGTGAAATAACGTAAGATTAATTTGATATTCTTTCTCTGCAGGATATAACAGAAAGCACAAAGTGCTTTACGTATTCAGCCGAAATCTGTTACTTGGAGAAGAATAAAGCCAAAAACAGATATCTGAATATACCTGCCTGTGAGTCCAAATATTAACTCTTGTTTTCATGTTCTCTTCTAAATGACCAACTACACTAGCATCTGGCAGTCTTGATAGACGATAGTTTATGATGGAGTTATATCTCCTCCATAGCACAAAGCCTGGACTGAATTTGAGAGACCACGTGTTACTTGTACAACATGATACTTCTCTCTGCCGCCCCCCTTCTTCTTTTCCTCTCAATCTTGCCAGATGTCACCAAGTTCTCCAGTTTATTTCTTCTCATAACTTGCCCCAAAATATCTTGACCGTCTATGTCTAATTTCTCCAATTTACGATTTTCATCAACTTCTTGAAGGACTTGCTCATTGGGTTTTCTGTCTGTTCATGGTATTCTGTGCATTTTCCTAAGAAACCATATTTCTACCGCTTTTAGATGTTTTTTTTTTAAATTCCAGCTTGTCTGCTCATTGTCCACGTTTCAGACCTATACAAATGTACGGGTTCTATGTACCAAATCTCCACACTATATGTGCTATGTACCACATCTCTACACTATATGTACTATGTACCACATCAGAAACCACATGTTCACATTATATGAACTATCTACCACATCAGAAACCACATCTCTACACGATAGATTTCGAATTGTATACTGTCCAGTATATCCCGAGATCTCCAGCTAAAGCAACTAACAACGATTGCCTGGTACATGTTACTGAAAGCTGAACATGATACACAAGTATAAACAGAGACAGGCGGTGAACTTCGGTCATACGATGAGAAGAGAAGCATTGGAGAACATCGTTACGGCTGAATAGATATGCAGTCGAAGGGGCAGACCTATAGAAATGGTGCTGGGTCGTTGCAGGCGATGGCCGTGAGGGAATGTTATCAATGGAAGTGATCGAGGACACCAACGACTGAGATTTGCGGAGGGCCATAAACGCCAACGCCATTTTGCAAGGTCAATGATGATGATGATGTTGATGATGATGACGCGACTCGTCCTGTAACTTCTAATTCTTGTCTTTACTTCTCTGAGTGATGTATTTCTGATGCTGTATCAGTGTCCTTAACGTTCCCTGACAGTTGCTATTTACTCAATGAAGATCTGCAAATATAAAGCTAGCATTGCGAGTGCAAGAGTAATTTGTTCTTTGGGCATTCGCTTGCTTGAAACTCAAGTAATCCGTACACGTGATACTACTTTTTCTTCTTCTTTCGTTCGCCTGAAATATGTTTATAACTGCAATGTTGTCTCTTGTATGAATCTACTTCTAATGCACGTAACGAATGTTTGCGTGTGGATTAGCTTTGCCTATTACCGGTGTCCCTCGACATCAGGCGAACCCACTCCGACTTCTGAGGTAATTGTAATTTACGTCCCCGAATTTAGGACGAGCAGTCACATGATCACAGCTATGTTTGTGTGTAAAATATTTCATCAGTTTCTGTTTTCATTTAATTTAATGGTAGCCAGGTAACACACATTACATGTGGATTTATTTACATTTCTGAAATTATATGGTCACATTAACACATATTGTCCTTAATGTTTCATCATTGTTAGTTTACATTTCATCCCAGGCAAGCTACATAAACTACACGTGACTTCTGATTTTACTGTTCTGAAACTAGACGATTACATCCGTTCTGTCCTGAAAGTATTTCATCACTTATTGTTTACATTTCATAGCGACACAAACTAAATGTGGATTGTTTTCCTGTTCTGAAATCAGTTGATCACAGCCGCGTTATTCTGAAAGTAGATGACTCAAGTGTGGACCAATCAGATTACATCAATACTAGTCACGTGAAAGGAGATGACTCAAGTGTGGACCAATCAGATTACATGAACATTAGTAATGTAAAGGAAGACGACTCAAGTGGGGACCAATCAGATTACATCAATGCTAACTATGTAAATGTAAGTAATTGCCGCAAGGTAATGCAACACGCTGCAGTTAATTTGTATACAATTTATTTATGTCAATGGTAGCGAGGATGTGAGTTCCTAATATTTATGTACAGCCTATCCTGACCTGGAAGTGAATCATGGATAATCAGAATAAAATGAATCATTACTTGGAGGCTTCACTTATGCAGTTCTATAAAAGAATGCTGAGAATAGTTAGTTAGTTAGTTAGTTAGTCGACAGATCATCCTCGTTGCACATCGGACCATTCAGTCCATAAGTGCTCGGATCCCCCTCCTCAGCAAATCCCGCAGCGTGTAGCGGCTAACGACGCCAGTTCTGTGTTGGTTTATCAATCTTCTTTGGCTTCCTGCGTAGTGTTCTTGTTTGGCCACCCCTCTTTTAATTTGCTGCTCTCGCAGTCTGGCCATTGTTGTAGATTCACAGTCATCACTTGGTTCTTGCAAAAGTCTCACTTCTCGTAGAGCATTCAGAATGTCAGCCTGGTCCATGGCGCGTCCGCCCTCCACAGTAGCCTCACCTGCGAGCTTGTCAGCCCGCTCATTTCCTTGTACTCCCGCATGACCTGGCACGAAGATGAAACTAATCTTTGCCAGCCGAGACCGCTCCAGAGGCAGCAACCATTCTCTTCGGATCGACCCCTCCTCTATCCTCTTGATCATGTTCATTGAGTCGCTAAGGAAACAAGCCCTAGTGAATGTCTGTGTCTCGAGCCATGTTATTGCTTTACTTACTGCCATGACTTCCATGGTCAGGCTACTTGTGGTTTCAGTGAAAGCACCAGAGTCCTCCTTCACAATTCTCCCTCCGGCCCGAGCTGTAAAGGCCCATGAGCTTCTCACATGTCGGACGACCGACCCATCTGTGTAGATGACCGCGTCACTGTCTAGCGAATTCTCGAAAATCAACGCTTGTACTTCAGCCTCCACAGCAGCCGGATTTTCTTGTCTGCATTTTCTATCTAGTTGGATGCAAACTGAAAAGGATGTGCAGAAGTCTGTTGGCACTTGCACCCACTCCTCGCCAGGTTCTAAGTCCTCAAGTGAACACACCTGTTGAAGAATGTCTTCGGCTTGACCCATCCACGACCGTCCTCTTTTTAACCTGCTGCCCTTCACCTTCCTAATTTCACTATGCAGTGGATGCTGTGTGTTTGCGTTAATTCTGAGGTAGGCACGTGCCCTGCAAACTTGCATTCTCTCTTCAATGGTTGGAAAATCAAGAAGGTAGCGCATCGCCCTGCATGCTGTATCTCTTGTACATCCAAGAATAATGCGCATAGCTTCATTCTGTATCCTTTCCATCCTTTCTATCTGCTTATGGCTGAGAGTCAGGATTGCCATTGCATACTCCAAAACAGACATGACCAGCCCCTCGTACAGAAGACATAGATGGCGCTGCTCACAGTTTGCTGCCGCCATCACCCGCATCGCTGCCAAGCCCCGCTTGGCCTTTGTTATCACCTGGTCTATGTGCACATTATAAGCAAGGCTTCGATCAAACCGTATCCCCAGGTAATTCATTGCCTGCGTTCTTTCCACCGTCTCTGAACACAGCATTACAGTTGGTGTTGGATTGTTGACAATATGATTATTCAACGAGAACCAAGTCACTGTTGCCTTTGTTGGGTTGACCATTGCCCCAGCTTCATCACACCAAGTACTTATGCGATTGAGTTCGGTTTGTAGTTCCACAGCAACCTCCTCTCTATCCTTACCCTGACGATACACTAAAACATCATCGGCATATGACAATGTCCTGCCAGGTCCAGTGATCTGCTCACTGGTGATTCTCACTGTGTAGGCGTTGAACAGTACCGGAGATAATGGTGATCCCTGTGGTAGGCCAGGATATATTGTTGTTGGTTCCGAAGTCCAACTGCCACATCTAAAAACTACTTTCCGTTGGAAGAGGGCTGCAGCGATCCAACTAAGGAGGAATGGACTTACGTTTAGTTCAAGAAGCTGAAACATTAAAAAATCCAGTGGTACTCTGTTGTATGCGTCCTCAAGATCAATCGCTGCAGCAACAGTTTCAGTGCCTGAGTGAAAACCTTCATAGACATCATGGGCAAAGACTGCTGCATTGGTCCAGGTTTCTCTTTTTGGACGGTACCCACCCAGGGTAGGTGGGAAAACACCTTGCCTCTCTAGTTGGCTTGATATTTTCCTGGCAATTACCTTCTCCAGCAGCTTGCCTACTGTATTCTGCATGGTTATAATTCGATATCCCTGAATTTTTTTGTGGTCTTTGTCAGGCTTCGGCAAGGGAATCAGATAGCTATGTAACCATTCCTCCTTGATGCTAGCACTCCTTATACTGTTGTTGTACATGTCTGCTAGTTTCTCTAGCTCATTGTCGGTACACCTATTTATGTCGTCGTATCTTATGCCATCAGGACCTGGAGCACTGTTTTTTGATCGTCGAAGCACAGCCTTGATTTCTTTCACTGTCACTGTGTCTTCATCCGAAGTGTTCTGGGCCTTGCATCTGTCTGAGGTGACCTCCTTGGCCAGATTCCGGCCTCCCATGTCTGTCTGGTTGCTCTGCTCCAAGGTAGCGTTCAAAGAGGGCTTTGCCCTTGTCCTCATCAGTCCTCTGCCAGATGAGGTCAGCACCTTGGAAGTCAGAAATGCTCTTATTCTTGACTACCCCACTCATGCTTTTATGTAGTCGCCAGAACAATTTCAGTGACTTGTCTGTGCTTACTCTTTGACACACCTCTGCCCATTTTTCGCTTTAAACCACCTTGACCAGTTTTTTGAAATAGCTTACTTTTGTGTGCATCTCTCTTTCTAAGTGCAAGCAGGGACTAGGATGACCAGCTCTGTTCTTCTTGGCATTTTGCCATCTCCTTACAGCACTACGCTTATCCACCCAAGCCTTCTCCACCTCGAAACTCCACCACGGTGGCTGCTCCCAGCTTTTTCTCCTGCCCTGAAACGTTCTGCGCTTGTCACGTCTTATTTTGCTCACCACATCTTACCCTGTACTGTCATACTGGAACGTCTTTACCTTTAGCTTGTGCTGCCTGGTTCTGCCTTTCTCCACCAATATGCTGCAAGGGTGGTGGTCGCTGCCATGGTGTCCTAGGACACCCCATCTACACACTGTAGTGAGTGAAGGTGAAACTAGCGCCAGATCAATAGCACTGTCCTCATCGCCTGGACGGCTTGCTGTCCTGGTGACACAGCCACTGTTGATACAAACCAGGTCGATGGTTTCCAGTGCAGTCTCGAGCTCCTCCCCTTGTGTATTGGAGGAAGTGTTTCCCCATGATCTGCCTTTAGCGTTGAAGTCACCACAGAAAATAACATTGAGCACGGAGCATTGTGTGGTGACCATTTGCCGTGAAATTGGAACCGCAACTAACGATTAACATTAGGAATGGCTGGAATTAGCCTAGGTTGGTGATGTTGCCTTTACGGGTCTAGATATTTCATTGCTATCAGCAACGATCTCACTGAGAATATAAAAGGACAAATACAAATAACCGCGGCGACGTCTTGGTAAAGCTGTTAAACAGAACTGATTACTCATATCAGAAGTAGACAACCCACATTCTTTGAATATGTCGCAAGAAGGGGAATATGTTTTGTGACATTAATGAATTATCACGAGGGAAGGTTACTGTAAATCAATCAATCAACCACTTTAAATCAATCAATCAACCAATCAGGTGATGTTCCTACGATGAAGGTTGGCTGCAATGGATCTCCATCACTGTCTCTCGCCTTGACTGTACATTCTGTCAGACTGCTATTCGTCAATCCCTTGATGTTATATTCTCAATTGTATCGTTGTCTACCTCTTGCTCGCTTGCCTTCAACCTTAACACTCCCATAAAAACCACACTGGAGGGTAAGGTGAATACATTTTGCAATTTATAACGATACAATGACATTCATTGAATGCCAACAGCATGTGGACCCCATTGAAAGTGGACAGTGCGATCGTTGCTGATAGCAATGAAATATCTAGACCCGTAAAGGCAACATCACCAACCTAGGCTAATTCCAGCCATTCCTAATGTTAATCGTTAGTTGCGGTTCCAATTTCACGGCAAATGGTCACCACACAATGCTCCGTTCCCATGCGAGCGAATATCACACAAAATGCTCCCCACTGTTCCATGTGACAGTAGGACAGACAGCGGTTCCGACAAACCAACAGCACTCACAGGCACACATTACCACATAAGGTAAAATGAACAAGTTCAGCAACCGACAGTCCGCCATTTTTCTGAACATGTAGTTCACAAAACTGCGGACAGATGTAAAAGCATTCCACATGAAATCCGCTTCTCACTGTGTCGCGGCACGCACTTAATTAGTAGCTGGATGAAGGAATCATGACCAACCAACGTACCTACAGACCGACCACCCGAAGGATCGATCAACCGACTGACCAGTCCATCACCGACGGACCGACCGATCGGTCCAAAACGAGGAAAATGCGTAATCCAACCGCAGCCAGAAGCAAAACCACTACAGAGGCCTTAACAGCTCAACAGCCGACCCATCACATTGGACCGGAAACCCCAATCCTGATGTGTTGTGCTGAATCATGTTCTGGTTACGTTGTAAAATGGCTTTCAGCAGATGTGAAGTTTCAGTACCCGTCTTGTATACCCCGCTATTTCTAGGCTTGGTAGGCGAAGGTGACCTCTGCAAAACAGTTCCTTTAGAGATGGTACTTTGGTATGGGGTCTGGAGAAAGGTCTCTCCAACCACCTCACTCCGATAGAAGCATGCCATTATCAGAGTTTAGACCACATGAACGCCACTCAGTCAATAAGGTGCCGTCTCCACAATGAAGATTAGCTGTAATGGATCTCCAACATTGTCTGTCTCTCGCCTTTACTGTACATTCTGTCAGATTGATGTTCGTCCATCTCTTCATATCTTACCCCTTATATCTTTGTCTGCCTCTTGCTCGCTTGCCCTCAACCTTGCCCTCCAGTATGGTTTTTATAAGAGTGTTATGTCTTTTAACGTGGTAGAAATATTTCACTTGTCTCTATTTTATTTCTTTCATGAACTCTTTTCATTCCCAGTTTTTCTAGAACCTCTGTATTTGATTGTTTCTGTTTCCATGAAATACGACATATTCTTCTGTATATCCTCATCTCCATGGCATCTATTCAACTTTCTAGGTGCTTGTTCAATGTCCAGGCTTCCGCGACATACAACAGTGTTGAATATACGTAACATTTGACAATTCTCTTTTTTAATGCGTTGTTAATCTCACCAGCTGTTAATATTGATTTCATGTTGTGTTGAAAGCATTTTTCGCAATTCCTATTCTCTTTTTGATTTCTACTTCACTTCTGCCATCATCTGTTATTATATGTCCAAGATAGGAGCAACTTGTTACTTGTTCTATTTTCTCCCCTTTTACTGTGATGTTCATTGATGGCATTTCTTTTCCATTGCTAATTATCATAGTTTTCGTTTTTACGATGTTAATATCTAAGCCACATTCTGAACGTCACTGCATCAGACTTAACTCAGTTTCTCTGAGGATTCTCAACCAGCCGACCGACCCACCAACGGACCGACCAACCAATGGACCTACGGACCGACCAGCCGAATGACCAACCATAATGTTTTCTCTGAAAGTATGATTAACACCACTGACACATTCATGAAATTACGATGATCCAAATCAAGTCTGTTTATAAACAAGTTCACGGGCACTTGTGGGCTTTCAGAGAAGTTTTAAACCTCATTCTTAACCCCTCATCTTGGGGTAGTGGATCGGACGACTAGTCTTCTCGTATAAGGGCGAAACACTCGATGGACCGTGTTTGTGTGTGTGTATATATATATATACACACACACACACACGCACGCACGCACGCATGCACGCACGCACGCACACACACACACACACTCACTCACACACACACACACTCACACACACTCACTCTCACACACACACACAAACACACACACACACACTCACACACACTCACAGAGTTGAACATTAAAAAAATAAAACATAAATAATGAAGACACAAACAATAGATTGCACGATTAATTGCCTGGCATATTTCGCTGCATCTCTTCAGGTACATACTGCAGAAATCACACAACTTACGTGAATTAACTAGATAAATCCTTCAAACTGAAATATACACATGTTAGCACAGTAATGTCGATTGTCTACCACGGTAATTTTAAACTGACTAACATGTCTTTCTGCTTACACAAGGACGGCTTACGAAGGTTGATTAGTATAGCTTCAGCAAACTTTAACAATCGACTACTTTGTGTGTTGAACAACACACGGAAGGCACTGTTTCTTTTAACCACGTGACCGCTCTCGAGCACATGTCTCACGACCGATGAAGCTGGACTGTTCCGGTGTGTCGGCCTGCCTAGGCTACCATCTTCTGTGTGTAGTATCTTGTCCACCCAATTCGGAATGTGTTCCGAAACCTGCAATGTAACTGTCGCTCAGTTCTACCTGTGTAGATGGCCTCGCATCTGCATGTAAATTGGTAAATACAATTTGATTTGGCATACAAAGCTACATGTTCTTTTACTGCTGGGACGGGGATCGGTGTGTTTCTGTACCTGATGACTAGAGTTGCAGCACAGAATGTTTGCTCGACTGCTGTGGTGAGCCGGTCCCGCAGACGTTGCATTACGTCATCTCCTCGGAAGGTTAGCTGGATGAATACCTTGAGTGTAGGTACTGTAGTTACTTCAGGTTTCGGTTTGGGCTGTTGGCAGTGGCGCTTTATAAATCCTGTGGAGTACCCATTCAGGTTTAAGGCATTCTTCAGAGTTTCAAATGCCTCTGTCAGTGTGTCCTGGGTGCATATCTTCCTAGCACGGTCAAACAGGGTCCGTACTAAGCCCCGTTTGTGCTGGACAGGTGCGAAGCTCTGAAAATTTAAGTATTGGCCAGTCCATGTTTCTTTGCGGTACATCGATCTTTGAATTGTGCCGTCTGCTCTACGTCTCATTAGGATATCTAGAAACGGCAACGCTTCGTTGTGTTCGTGTTCCATAGATAAAGAGATGTTTATATGTGTATCGTTCATTGTGGCCTGGAACAACGTTGCTTGTAGCTCGTCTGTGGTGATAATTAGTATATCGTCCACGTAACGACGGTAAAAGGCCAAGTTAATGATGTCTGAGGATCTCTTTTCTTCTAAGTGTGCCATGAAGATGTCCGCTAGAATAGGTCCCAGTGGGCTCCTCATGGCCACTCGTGCGACCGCTCAGGCTAAATTCAAAATTAGAAATCCCACCCAGAAATGAATATTTATAGCACGTGTGGATATACACATTCACTGCTGCTACATGCATTGTGCAGTGTTATGAGATTATCATTACGTGATCTATGAGAGGAGACTGGAACACTAACAGATGTATCCCCGTGCAGTGAAAGTGATTATGTGATCTGCGAGAGGAGACTAGAACACTAACGGGTGTATCCCGTGCAGTGAAGCGATCTTGGAATAAAACACATGAAATATAAAATGTTTATTTTGATGGTATTTTCTGTGAAGCTTCTAAAGGAATATCTCCTGGGCTTTCAGGGCTACCAGAAACCACAAGCCTACATAGCCACGCAGGGCCCACTGTCCAACACTGTCTGTGACTTCTGGCGAATGGTGTGGGAGCAGGACTCAAATATCATTGTTATGATCACTAACCTCGCAGAGAAAGGACGGGTAAAACACGACTTTCTGATGTGTTTCTTCTTCTTCGTCGTCGTTCGCCCATATTTTGTTGTTGTTGTTGTTGTTATTGTTATTGTTGTTGTTGTTGTTTGGGGGCGATTGCGTTGTGTCAGTTTACAATAGAACTGTGCTATTTTCGCCTTTTTAGCGACACATGAGACGGCTGCGGACGTTTTACGTCTTCTTCTTCTTCATTTTCTTCTTCTTCTTCTTCTTCTTCTTCTTCTTCTTCTTCTTCTTCTTCTTCTTCTTCTTCTTCTTCTTCTTCTTCTTCTTCTTCAGCATTCCGAGCCATTGAGGTTCTTTGCTGCAGATACAGTCCGTCTCCATTCGTCTCTCTGGTGGACCCTCTCTTGCCAGTTGTTGATTCCAAGTGCTTGTAGGTCTGTATGTATATTATCTCTCCACCGTCTTCTTGGTCTACCTCGGGGTCTACGGTCATTTATTTCCTGAGTGTAAGCGAGTTTTGTTTCCCTATTATCTTCCATTCTTTCTATATACCCCAGCCATTGCAGTGTATTAGCCTTCATGATACAAGTGATTAGCGGGGACTTAAACAGATCATAAATGTCTTTGCTGCTTCTTCTTTTGCGGACGTTTTACTGCAGAGGAAATTCAACACAGTACATCTGTCTGCAGACATATTCCCGTAATAGCATATAAAGAGCATATCTTATATATGCGTGTGCAGAGTATGATCAGGCAATATACTGGGCAACACAAAGAACTCTTAACTGTTGTAAACAACTTCAGTCGGTAGGTCACTAGCAAAACTACTTGTCCAGATTACTACAACAGGCATTGGAACAAAGACACGGACGTACCAAAATGTGATGGACTTCTTCTCCGTTTGTCCAAATGTTTGTTTTGAACGCAACTGTATTGTGTCTGTTTACAGCAGAGCTGCGATCCGAATTCTTCAGGCATTTGTTGATCGGGTTGATCTTCCCGGAAAATGTGATGGACAGACACTATTCAGAAAAAAAGCAGTAAAATTCCCTGGCAAGAAAAAAAAGCATGTGGATAAATGATGGACACGTGTGTAAACATGCTATTGTGCGCAATGGAGACTGATTCCCTTAATAATCTCCCCGGAGTGAGATGAATGGGCAAAGGCATTTGAAAATACTTTATGAATCATAGAACAAATTTGACACAATGGTAACCAATGCGTGTGCAGTCTCAGAAAGCCAAGGAATGTGGACGCTTCCACTAATCAATCGGCTTGTGATAGCATTGATCCGCCCAAGATAATTCGCATTTCAATGTGGAATATTTGCCTGTCATAACCACATTTCTGGTTCAGTCGCTTTGTTAGAATCATACTTGCGGATTACATGACACACGTGTTCAGTCTACAACAAGAATGATGGACAACTTTTATATTTTTATTTTCATGTAGTGTTTTTCATGTAATTGTATCGACGTGTTTATGTGCTCGCGAAGGCTGTAGCCGCAACATCCAGTTTGTTACTTTGACCGTGTCCAGGTAAGGCTTACCGTCTGTTTCTCGTTTTGTTGGTTGTTTTTTTGTGTGATTCATTTATTGCATGTCAATGTGGCTAATTTTGATGTAAAAACTAAAACAACTGAATACATTGTGGAGTGTGACATATAGAAGAACAAAAAGTAAATTTGTAAGATTGTGCAACTTTTCCATTACAACACACGCATGTGAGACCTGGACACTTACTATACAAGCTGAACTGCGCATAAACGCCTTTGAATATATATGTTATAGGCGGGTTCTAAGAATATTTTGGATACAGTAAAGAACAAATGCATCCATTCGACAAGATCTGAATATTGAAGTATGTTGGCTACTGAAGACGACAAAACACACAAAATTGAAATATTTTGGTCACTTAAAGCGTCATGAAAGTTTGAAGAGAACAATATCGGAGGGGTATTTACCCGGGAAGAGAGGAACAAAAAGGCCAAAGAGAAAATGGGCGCAGGATGTAGCAGATAATCTTCAGATGGGTGTATTGGAAGCGGGACATCTTGCTTATGAACGAGACGTTTTCCGGAAGGTTGTTATGGGAGAGAGGTTCTGCAAAGGACATGCTACTGAATGAATGAATGAATGAATGAATGAATGAATGAATGGCTCTTTTATAACATAAATATCTCATTCCCTATAGAGTAAATGTGAGCAGTACTGGCCCACGAAGGGAGAAGAGGAATACGGCAACTTAACAGTCCGCTTGATGTCAACTTGTCAACAGTCGTATTACACAACCAGGGTGTTCCTTCTTACGCATGGACAGGTATTAAAGTACTGCAAGCTTCTTCTTTAGCATGCCTGAAATAGTTGTTACTGCGTTCTGCAATCAGGTTCTGACAACATGGTTAAATCTTGAGAGAGTCTGAAGACAGACTAAGGAAAGCTATTACTAGTGTCCCTCGCCATCAGGCGACCCCACTCCGACTTCACAGGTTAAAGTTAAGTTAATGTCTGCAGCATGAAATGAGTAAACTTTAATGTTGACTCTGTTATAAAGAAAGTTTGTTGCATATCCTTTACATGACATCGCAGTCAACCCCAGCATTTTCTAGCTGTTTGTTTACCTTCAGTAGTTTGCCATAACTTTCTGAACAATCAGAACTCCTTCTACTGTATGAAAACCCGCACCAGGTGGCTTACTTGTGACTAAATCATAGACAAAAGAAACCAGCCACACGTGATGAATATACTCATATTTGTCTAATTTATTTTAAAAAGTCGCTTAAAAGTCGACCGAGTTGACTTCATTGCACCGGGTTTTTATCCCACATGGCTCAGTCTCATTCCGCTGCGAGCTGCCGAAAGCGTCGCACAAAGCACTAACTCCGTAGCTCCAGCGACGACCCTCAGGAGTCTCCGAAAAAAATAAACAATGCACTTGTGAACTGAAGGACGCACCCCGGAATCGAAACAACAACTTTCGGAGCCCGAATCATACGGCTTGACCACTTCGCCATGGAGACTCCCCTGTTTATTGCTAGACGTAAGACAATAAACAGCGTATGAATCCTTGACGTGACTGTGGCTGGTGTGAATTGGGGAAGGATTGGGGTATTCAGAGAATAGTAAAGCTTGGAATTGATTGAAAAACGTTCGCTCCGATTAGTGGTCATACTTGTTGTTACACATTTTGCTTGTTCTTTACAGAACGTTCCGATCAATCCAAGGTTGATAATGTAATCAGTTACATCTCCCTCTACGTTCTCGCCATGGTTTGCATCCCCGTCTCCAATAATGTAATGTTACTTTCAGCAGTTTACCATTGCTTTCTGAACGAAAAGTCCAACTTTTCAGCATGGGGAACGATACTCCAACCCGCTGTCAGCGCACATGGAGTTTAAGCGCATTAAGCCTGCCGGCTATAATATACTGACTCCCCAAATACTGATTTCAAATCACAAGTGCTACATCTTATTGACTCCCCAAATACTGATTTCCCACTACAAGTGCTACAGCTTATTGACTCCCCAAATACTGATTTCCCATCATAAGTGCTACAGCTTATTGACTCCCCAAATACTGATTTCCCATCATAAGTGCCACAGCTTATTGACTCCCCAAATACTGATTTCCCATCACAAGTGCTACGACATATTGTCCCCCAAATACAGGTGTCCTATCACAAGTGCTACAACATATTGTCCCCCAAATACTGGTTTCCCCATAAGAAGTGCTAGGAAATATTGCCCGCCAAAAACTGGCTTCTCATCTTGTAAGAGTTGACCAGCGAACAGTTTTAACGGACATGCTTCTGTGTACTCTGTCCAGCCTCACTCTAGGGACAGTACTGATGCCAGGACGGTGTATCAGTATCACTACACACAGTGGCCGGATCACGGAGTCCCGCCCAATGTCCTACCTGTGCTGTCCTTCGTACACAAGTCTGCAGCTAACCGGAAGTCAGAGGGTGGCCCCGTTGTTGTCCACTGCAGGTTGTTAATCTTTTGTCATTGTTGATATCATGTTATCACTATTTACTCCCAGGAGTGAAAAAAATACACATGGGAAATATCATCATTATTATCATCAATATGTTTTCAACTACTTTGGTCTGTATTTCTCAACTACTTTGGTCTGTATTTCTCTATCTCTAATAACTGAACTCTTGAGGACATTGGTATAACATCTCTCGAGGACATTGGTAAAATATCTCTTGAGGACATTGGTATTACATCTCTCTAGGACATTGGTATAACATCTCTTGAGGACATTGGTATAACATCTCTTGAGGACATTGGTATTACATCTCTTGAGGACACTGGTATAACATCTCTCTAATCTCTCTAGGACATTGGTATAACATCTCTCGAGGACACTGGTATAACATCTCTCTAGGACATTGGTATAACATCTCTCTAGGACATTGGTATAACATCTCTTGAGGACATTGGTATAACATCTCTTGAGGACATTGGTATAACATCTCTTGAGGACATTGGTATAACATCTCTTGAGGACATTGGTATAACATCTCTTGAGGACATTGGTATAACATCTCTTGAGGACACTGGTATTACACCTCTTGAGGACATTGGTATAACATCTCTTGAGGACATTGGTATAACATCTCTTGAGGACATTGGTATAACATCTATCTAGGACATTGGTATAACATCTCTTGAGGACATTGGTATAACATCTCTCTAGGACATTGGTATAACATCTCTTGAGGACACTGGTATAACATCTCTCTAGGACATTGGTATAACATCTCTTGAGGACACTGGTATAACATCTCTCTAGGACATTGGTATAACATCTCTCTAGGACATTGGTATAACATCTCTTGAGGACACTGGTATAACATCTCTCTAGGACATTGGTATAACATCTCTCAAGGGCACTGGTATAAAATCTCTCTAGGACAATGGTATAACATCTCTCTAAGACAATGGTATAACATCTCTCTAGGACAATGGTATAACATCTCTGTAGGACAATGGTATAACATCTCTCTAGGACAATGGTATAACATCTCTCTAGGACAATGGTATAACATCTCTCTAGGACAATGGTATTACATCTCTCTAGGACAATGGTATAACATCTCTCTAGGACAATGGTATAACATCTCTCTAGGACAATGGTATAACATCTCTCGAGGACACTGGTATAACATCTCTCTAGGACAATGGTATAACATCTCTCTAGGACAATGGTATAACATCTCTCTAGGACAATGGTATAACATATCTTGAGGACATAGGTATAACTCTTGAGGACATTGGTATAACATGTATGTAGAACAATGGTATAACATCTCTCGAGGACACTGGCATAACATCTCTCTAGGACAATGGTATAACATCTCTCGAGGACAATGGTATAACATCTCTTGAGGACACTGGTATAACATCTCTTGAGGACAATGGTATAACATCTCTCTAGGACAATGGTATTACATCTCTCGAGGACACTGGTATAACATCTCTTGAGGACAATGGTATAACATGTATGTAGAACAATGGTATAACATGTATGTAGAACAATGGTATAACATCTCTCTAGGACATTGGTATTACATCTCTCGAGGACACTGGTATAACATCTATTGAGGACATTGGTATAACATCTCTCTAGGACATTGGTATAACATCTCTCTAGGACACTGGTATAACATCTCTCTAGGACACTGGTATAACATCTCTCTAGGACATTGGTATAACATCTCTCTAGGACACTGGTATAACATCTCTCTAGGACACTGGTATAACATCTCTCTAGGACATTGGTATAACATCTCTCTAGGACACTGGTATAACATCTATTGAGGACATTGGTATAACATCTCTCTAGGACACTGGTATAACATCTCTTGAGGACAATGGTATAACATCTCTCTAGGACAACGGTATAACATCTCTCTAGGACATTGGTATTACATCTCTCGAGGACACTGGTATAACATCTCTTGAGGACAATGGTATAACATCTCTCTAGGACATTGGTATTACATCTCTCTAGGACACTGGTATAACATCTATTGAGGACATTGGTATAACATCTCTCTAGGACACTGGTATAACATCTATTGAGGACATTGGTATAACATCTCTCTAGGACACTGGTATAACATCTCTTGAGGACATTGGTATAACATCTCTTGAGGACATTGGTATAACATCTCTCTAGGACACTGGTATAACATCTCTTGAGGACATTGGTATAACATCTCTTGAGGACACTGGTATAACATTGAGAACAAACAATGTTTCACGTCCATTGTAGAACTTCGCCATCAGCCCCATAGTATGTTTCTAGACAATTGTACGTTCAGTAGCTTGCCATTCCTTTCTGAACGAGACGTCAACGTTTAAGTTCAACTTTGTGCCGGTACAGGGGTTGAACTGCCTACCTCGCCATCAGCGCAACGTAAGTTTACGAGCGAGTGCTTGTATCCTGTCGACTACGTCGACGCATTACATAAGCAGTGAGTGGTACCTTGCAGTCTTGACAGACTAAAGCATGTGGATTGGAATTTGGCTAAAAGTCCATCTCACAATGCCTGGGCAGAGCTTCAGAGAACATGTGCAGCCCACCCAGCATGATCCCTCTCTCGGCCTTGCCTTGTTTACTCCAGAGGAAAGGAGAACCAGTACGTCTGGAACAAGGTAGGCTGCAGATGCTGGCGGCTCAGCATCACACCTCCAAGAGCAGGATGCGATTCTCATCTCCGAGAGCAGGAGGTGAGTGGCGGCCAGACCCTCAATCAGAGGGATTTTACTTAGAACATAAGCAGTACATTCGCAATATATACTGAAGCACATTACAAACACACCACTTGTATAATCCAGAAACAGAGTGTGAAATGTAAATATAAGTCTTTATACGTTTACATATTTGGAAACTTTATTCATTTTCCTATGAATCCATGCCGGACATTAATGAGTACATTTGATTGTTATGAAATTCAATGCATTCTGTGCAGGCAAGGTAGAAAACCAAAAATGCAACCAATAAGAAAATTCATTCACACTATCCTCAGTATCTGGTATGTCCACCGTGTGCTTGCAAACAAGCTTAGCAGTGGCTCCGCATGGAACGCACAAGTCTCTGAAGGAAATTCCGGGGAATGAAGTCCCATTCACGTGTAAGGCAGCTTCAAGCTGATGCAGATTTGCTGCAGAACCGTGCCTGTACACTGCGTCCAAGCCCGTCCCACAGATGTTCTATAGGGGCCATGTCTGGTGATAGGGCTGGAAAATCAATGGTCACAATGTTCTGCTCCTGTAGATATTGCTGCGTAATGCATGCGGTGTGCGCACGTGCGTTATCATGCTGGAGAAGCTGCAAGTCTGGATAATTTGTAAACGCATGGCAACCAATGCATCCAGAATGTATCTCGATATGTCACAGCATTAACATTTCCACGGAAGACGTGAAGAGGCAAGCCATGGTGAAAACTGAATCCTCCCCAAATGTGAATACTGCCACCTCTAAATCAGTTGTGCTGACGAACACAGCAATCTGCAAAGCGCTCTCCACACCGTCGCCAAATCCGCATACGTCCGTCAGCATAGGATAGGTTGGTTTTGCTCTCGTTTGTGAATAGGACAGCATTCCACTGCAGTCTAGTCCATCTGTCATGTCGCTATGTCTATTGCAGGCGTTACTGACGATGTCAGTGAGTCAAGTTTGGCCCTAACATAAGATCGTCTTGCAGTAGGGCCTGTATCTCTGAGTTGTCGTGTGACTGTCATTCGAGAGATTTGCCAACGTCAACCCACTATTGCGGTTGCTGTTTGACTTGCCGGGAGAAATGATTCCTTGGGTGACTCAGCACAATATGACGATCTTGCCCAGGGATAGTAATTCGTGGTTGGCCACTCCGAAGTCTATCCCGGGAACTGCCAGTGGTTCCGTAACGTTCAATTAGATGTACAATAGTGCTGTGGTGGTAATTCATCCTTCTGCCAATAGCCTGGGAGCTCATTCCGGTCTCCAACATACCAATGGCTGTTTGCTGGTCGTTTTCAGATAGTCGTGGCATTTCACGCATATGTAGGCCTACTGGGTCTTTTGTCTAAATGGCTTTTTTTTAAATACCGAGTATACTGCCACAACGTGTATACATTTTCAGGGTCATGGCTGTTGGAAATCGTGTTGTACGTATAACTTTCATTGTTATCATGTAGACTGTATACAAACCCCTGGGTTGAATTATGCACTTTCCATTCCAGCAGCCATTCGCTCTCTACCTCATGACAAACACGGAGAACATCAGGCGAGGAGAGGAGTGGGTTAGAGTGCCAGCCGTGCAGTCAGACTTGTGCAGAGCTGTAATAACATTGAGCCGGGAGTGCAGGGAGTGGCCAGCAGGGGCCACGGAAGTGGAAATTCAGCAACTAATTCAGGAAAATTCTCGCCCGGGTGATGTGATTATCTACACGGATGGGTCAGTGTTGAGAGGTAGGAGAAGTGCCTGGGGGTTCTTGGCAAAAACTAATGGTCGGCGTTTGGTGCAGGAGAGCCTGGCGTATGATAACACTACATCTAGCTTAAGAATGGAGGTGGAGGCGGTCAGTGCAGCTTTCCGCTGGATAGAAAACACGATACATACACACATTGTGATTGTAACTGACTCAGAAAGCATGCTGAGAAGGGTGAGAACAGGCAAGCTTCGTGCAGAGTGGCTTGCTTCGCTTCGGAGGTCACGGGTAGTAAGCATCACCTGGATCTTTTCTCCTGGGCATGCCAGTGTGCTGGGGAATGAACAGGCGGACAGATTGGCTGGCTCGGCAAAACTTGGTGGAGTATTGATGCATGACAAGGCAGACGTGGTTGCGGCCTTGTGGGAGCACGTGTACACCTCGGAGGAGCAGATGGATCACCATAGTCTGGTAAGAATGAGACAGCGAGGTGTGACGAGGGGATCTGGCCGACGCTCGGCGCTCGGAGGAAAGGCGAGACGGACATATAATCAGATTGCTACTGGAACTATTAGTGTTGGAACTCTTCGCTGGCTGCTGAGGATGGGGACGGAGCGCTTATGGGAATGTCCCGAATGCTGTGATGTCGGTTCCTAAATCAATCAATCAATCAATCAATCAAACACGGAGAAAATCCTTTCCCACACTTTACCCCCAGTTCTTGGCATCGGTATAATAATAGTGTTGCGTTTGTAATGTGCTTCTATAGTTTTCATATAGACAGCCACACTACGGCTTTCAATTGTTGTGTCTAGTTTGCCATCTGAGCTGAATATCCTTTCTATACTTCTATAAGTGCCCATCAATTGTATGCATCCCCCCATCCCACCGTCATCAAGTAACCCTGAAATTTATGGTTTCGATCATGCTTTTGCATAGCTCCGGTTGTGTATTACTTTATGTGCCGATGCATGCATTTATGTACGAGGGGTCTTCAGATAAAGAACAATATAAGTGTGCTAGAAATGACAATAACCATGTCGTTGTCTTGTAACCTGTCAGTATTGTTGTTAAGGATGCCAAGAGTGTAAAGCACGTGACATCGCGGTGCAGACGAACACAGCGACACCATAAGGAGAGTGTAAAGATGACCGCCCCACTTTTGACATGCACCAAAATCACACGTCACAGAATGGGCGTTTCGGCCAAAGCCTTCATCACCACACAAACACCAAACACACACCGACACAACTAGGTGAAAAAACATTAAAATGTAAATATATAAGTTACTCATCTATTTCTTTGTTGTTGATTGGACACCTATGTAACAGAATCTGCTATGGGATAGAATAACAAGATATTATTTATTATGTGTAATAGAATCCACTACGGGATAGAATAACAAGATGCAGGTCGGATGGTCGAATGGGTAAGAATGTTCTTAAACATCCGGTGTGCTGATGTCGAGGTTAGGGGTTCAACCTCTACACCGGACAGCTGCACTAAAATGGTGATCTGTCGTCCTTGACTTGGGGACGTAAATTACAAGTACCTCTGAAGTTGGAGTGGGTTCGCCTGATGGCGAGGCACACTGTTAATAGGGAAAGCTAATCCACTCGCAAAATTCAGCCCCTCACTACTATAATTATTGTGTATGGACTACGCTTGAGTTCAAAGCGAGTGAGCGCAAAAAAAAAATAACAAGATATTATTTATCATGTGTAATAGAATCCGCTACGGGATGGAATAACAAGATATTATTTATGATGAATGATGCAATATTTCCAGATTCAGTGCCGAAGGATAATATATATCCACATGTGACCTCTCAATTTGAAATAAAGGACATTATATCGCTATACTAGGGTCATCGTGTAATTTGTTTTGTTTCTTGGTATCTTCCGCAATTTCAGTGCTCAGTGAACGGAAATTATCATTACATTATAATACTTGTTTATGTGATTGTGTACTGTGTTTGGTCAAAACTTACTTTTTGTTTGGCAATGAATCCGTTAAACATTGTAATATAAATTAATAACACAATGTGTATTTAAACTATAAAGCACTGAAACATTTAATTATAAAACGCGTCTTCTATGATTTCAGCGCAGGGGTTGGACGAACTGGCTGCTATATACTGATCGACAGCATGATAGACCAGATAGCAGACAAGCAAAGTGTGAACATACCTGGCTTCCTGTTGGACATGCGCAGACAGAGACATTTTATGGTTCAGACTGAGGTTGTGTATTTACATTTATGATTCTACTAAAACTTCTAAAACTATTAAACTACAAACATTTATTACCTGGGGCCTGCATAGACTAACATGGTTTGGCAGAATCATTGATAACTATGATAACTAGACAATCTTTTCTCGGAATTCTTCGGGGTACCGAAATAGAGAGAGAGAGAGAGAGAGAGAGAGAGAGAGAGAGAGAGAGAGAGAGGAGAGAGAGAGAGAGAGAGAGAGAGAGAGAGAGAGAGAGAGAGATGAAATCACCTGGGGAAGAGATTAGAGACGGGGATGCAAACATGGCGAGGACGTAGAGGAAGATGCAGGAGATGGTAACAAATTGATTTCTTCGTATGCGTTGGTTGGGGTATAAAAGTACTTGGCAAAAAATAGTGTATTCTGTTGTTTGTGTCTTCATTAATCACATTTATATTTGTTAAGTGAAATCGGACGAGCACCCACTTTGTCAGAATCTCACACTGGTGTTTAGTCCTGGTTGCGGGTTGAAATCCCTTACACTCCAGATCCAAGAGGACTTTATTACTTTCGTGTGGACTTTTATTCTATTCTTGTGGAATGTGCGATACATTCTGAAGCTGCCGAGGCGTTTCATCACACTGATACGACTACATTAAACATTTTATATAAACACACATATAAAGGTGGCGTAGTTGTTGGGGAACACATCCATTTTGTGGTCTCCATACATGTGTTCAACACGACTCGCTTTCAGGCGGTGTGCTTCTGGCATAGGACTAGCTGTAGAAAACGAAGAGCGCCGACACGAACAGGGTAACCCCATAGCACAAACTACCACTCGGCTGTGAAGTATTAGTTAGTTGCAATCCTTTACAGGACGTCGCAGCCCACCCCAATATTGTTTGACTGTGATTTCTTGGCAAGTTTATGTTCAGTAGTTTGCTATTGCTTTCTAAACGACCGGCATTCATACCATTGTATGAAAATCAAGGCAAGGTAGTCTGCTGCCAAATCGCCCGCAGCTTGTTTCAAACACGGTATGTGAAATTAGGGATTGCGTCCGAAACCCCTTCGGCACAGAGCCGGTGCATGAGAAAAGCAACCTTCACAAACATGCAGAGCACGTAGAGCATGTAGAGCATGAGTGATTCGTGCACAGTGCCAAGATTCTCCTGGTGTGATGAACGGGAGGAGACTAATCACTTATGGTGATGCCTTTATGTGATGAAAGTGATACTTTACAAGCCAAAGTAAACCAGCCACACAAACACCACTCCGACATAACGTGTAGGACATTTGTTTCCAGGAGCAGTACAAGTGTGTACACGAAGCGCTGGTGGAGTACATTCAAGGCAATGGAACAACGGAAGTCAGCGAGGAGCAGCTGCCTGATTATCTGCCCCTGCTGGAGCAACCCTTCAAGAACCGGTTTATTTCGTACACCCTTCATACCACTCTGTTAGAGAAACAGTTCCAGGTAAATATTCTATACTGTGCAAACAAACAAACCACCAAACAAACAAACAAACAAATAAATAGCTGATTTATTATTAAAAAACACATAGATGTATATTCTTCATCATCATCATCATGTGCCATGCCGATAAGCGTGGGCGGTCATATTCCGCTCTCTCACACGATCACCAGAGTCGTGGATCAGCTCTCTGTTCCTGTCTCGACCATACCATGTGGTCCAGCCATCTATATATTTGCCTGTCCCTTGTTCTTTCCCGCTCAATCTTGCCAGTTGTCACCAAGTTCTCCAGTTTATTTCTTCTCATTACGTGTATTGATGAAATTGCCATTGCTTTCCTTCTTAGCAGTGACCTTACTGGTCTGTGATCGTAGCCATTGTCTCCAAAAACTACAAAGATCATCTGCCTACTGCGTGAAGTTGGAGACCGTAACCTAAGTAGTGTAGTAACGTGGAAAGCCGCCCCTTTTTTGAGGATCTTATATAAATCAACCATTTATCGATCCTGATCCTCAAAGGGCGATAACTCTTTTTTCCCCAAAAATGTGGGCGTGGTCTAGTGACTCATCATAGGTGGCGTGTTCTAGTGACTCATCATAGGTGGCGTGCGTGGTCAAGTAATTATAGGTACGACATAAAAAATACGACATAAAACATCAATAAAGAAAACAAACAAAAAGGTAACATTTTTCACACAGATTTTATTGGTAGACAACATCTATTCGGTTACAACATCTAAAGCTTGCGTCGTTTACGTCCCAAAGGGATCAGCGGGATTTGATTACTGTAGAAAGCTGTCTGGTCATTCAGTGGCATGTCTTGACTGTAGTCATAGGTAATCGGTTCAGGTACGTCTGGATTGTAGGTAGACGGGTCTTGATAAAACATCACGGGGTCTTGATTGTGGGTAGACTGGTCTTTACTAGACACCTCGGGTGGTTGGTAAGTTAGTTTATCGAAATCCACTAGAATGTCATCCTTCATTGATAGGAGTGACTCAAACTCTGCTCTCGTGAGTGTAATTCCCACCTTGGTCGGGTACTTGAGCTCAGAGACACCGAAATACTTGCGTAAATGTAGCGTCGTAGTGCCTCGGTATTGAGACACTGTCGCCGCTTTCAAACCGTTGGCTAGTGGTCTGGGCATTTCAGCAGTTCTTGACATGAATATCCAGGTAGCTGTAGACATCTTGAGCGTGGTGGGCACGAAACACGAAGGTGGCCAGTTCGTCTCGTTTTATAGGACATAATTTATCGATTGATTTTAAACGTGTCTGGACTTGTCTTTTTCAACCACGGGCTAACCAATCGAAACACGAGGCGGTCATTCACGTGTTGTCTGTGACCAAACGGCTGCAGGATACGCGACAGGCTCGCGCCGCGGCATTTCATCACCAGAAAATACAGGGCGTACAGCCCGCAAGTGGCGTTATTGATGTCTTGTAACATACGGGTATTGTACATAGGTGATTGGTCCGAGTTACGTCGTATAAAGCGGATAATGTCGGCGTGTAATGGCGGCAAACCAAACGAATCGAAATATTCAAACTGACCTAGGCCATCGAAATATAGGGCGATCCAATGTGACCCAGAGTAAGAACTGGTGTCGGTGTTGACGATAAAAGCGGCTGGTTGTGTTCTATCAATGTGTCTAGGCAATTGATCTCTAGCACAGACGTTGACTAGCGAAAGGCGTCGAACAAACGGGTCAGACATGAGTAACTGTCTTAGGTGTTGGGTATCCATTATGCTACGTAATCGGTCAGCACTTGCCTTGTCTTGGAAATTTCTAGAACCGAATCGAGTTCCGCGTATATGATGACTTGTAGAGGTGCATCCGTTATAACGGCAAACTTAAGTTCCAGTGACAGTGGACCGGATTTGGCCAGTTCAAACTGCTCACCGTCTAATATACTGGGAGTCAGATCAAAAGCGTACAGAGCGAACCCTTGACTGAAACTCTCAAAATTGATACCATTCCCGACATCCTTACCGGTCAGACCGAGGGCCAAATTGGTACCATGGAAAGCTCGCGCATACTGACCTGTGGTATAATTCATGGTTAAGGGTTTGCCTGTGACACTACGCCCATCTACCATCAAACTCAAATAGTTTAACTGATAATGATTGAATATGAAGGGGTTAGTGTTTAGCTCGCCGTTGAAACACGACGCATTCACTAAACCGATCACCACCCGGGTCGGCGTCTGGCTGAGGAAGAGGTTATCTTGCGTGTGGGAAAACATACCTTTCGGGATAGAAAAGGTTTTTACCACTACCCTTTTAATGGGATACTTGGCATTGGCTCTCAATAAGGCTTTTTCATGAGCCAGAGAGATAGCTGGATTTAACTTAGCTTTCCTCACCAAGAGGGTGGCATGAGTAATGACACTTTTGTAACCACCGTTTACATCCGTGGCAATCAAATTAAAGACAGATTTTGAGGGGGTTAGTTTGATTTTGATATCGATCCCATTCAGCATGTACCTGTCCTGATTGAAAATATCGGAATGTAGACGGCCCATCATATCCATCGCCACACTAGAGCTGGCTAAAGATCGTCTTTTGGCTAGACCTTTATTGGTTTCACCCTTCGTGTCTGTCATATACAAAGGAGTATCTGGGTAGTATAGTGCTGAAGTCAGATGACTCTTTTTGGCCTCTGCACCATAATTCAGAAGAGCTTCCAAGTAGGCCCGGTACGGATACGAATTTTCACTCGGTGAAATAAGAGTGTCATTCAAAGACACGTCTACTTGAGAAAACAAACTATGCAAATAATAATTTATGGGACCGACTTCGGCGGTGCTCGGTAGGTCGTCACCATTGGGAAGTGTAACTTTGGCCCTCACGTGCAGAAAAGTATTAAACAAATCTATATAATCCTCTCCCACGCCAGAGATGGAGAACTCGATGGGTGCCCCATAGGCTAACGTGGCCAACGGATGAATCTCCACAAACTGTCCTTCTTCCACGGCCGTCTGGGTAGGTGGCACGCTAAACAAATCCAGACCAGAATGTAGGCACTCACACGACTTGGGATGTATTAACGCCATTACGAGAAAATATCCGAATGTCCCCGCTGGTGTTGGTGGTTCTTATGAGCCGATCGCTTTCTGCCGGCTGGTTTTATTCTTTTACTGGGCTGACCGGGCGGGGCGGCTCGTTTTCGTTTCCTGACGCCGCTACCTGATTGGCTGATATGTTGAGCAGCGCCCTGGAGCAGTCGTTGACCGGCGTCCCTGGCGTGTTCTTTGAAGGACTCGCCAACATTCCGACCGGCTAGGGCGTCTTGAGCCACCTGCAAACCCGTACCCAACCCTTCCCGCAAAAGGGCTTTGCCACCAGTCTTCAACCAAGGAAGAATTGTTCGACCAAGGCCACTAAAGAAACTACCAATTCCATGACCTCGCTGACTCCGACCACCCACAAAAACGGGTAGACCGCTGCCGGCTTGATTACAGAAATATTCCTCGTATAGTTTGGGATTGCGTCGGATTGGTACGTGTCTAACCATGGTTTAAACCACCTCAAAACGTTTGTTGGTTCGAAAATGCAGCGTCACTACCGATGTCCCACCTGTGAATGGGATAGGTTTCCCCTGTTCGTCGGTTATAAGAGGCTCAATCGTGTCAAAGGAGAACCGACAGAGTGGTACGTAATGTGGTTTATCGTACAGCCTAAATACAGAGGTGGTGGATCTGTCTAGGACAGATAGAATCCGTAGTAATGGTACCAGCACAGCGCCGACCACACGCGAGGTGACAATGTCGGAATAGATAATTTGCTGGTCCAAATCTACTTCACCCAGGCCGGAAAGAACGGACGTCAGTCTCGCTGACGAGGGGACTTGTAAAATATCCACCAACTAAGTCTAATTTCAGCACCCTGTTCGTCTAGTGGGAAACGCGTCGATAGCACATAAAAACACATTTTAGTCTATTCGAGTTCTGAGAGTTTCCGGGCTCGAAAATGTAAAGTTAGCACTGAAGTCCCATCGTTGAGTGGTATCGTTTTTCCCGTCTCCGTAGTTAAAAGTACTTCCACCGTGTCGAAGGAGAATCGACTTAAGTGAACGTAGTGTGGTTTATCGTAGACACGATGCACTGACGGCAACAATCGATCCAATATAGGGACAGTCCTTAGTAAAGGAACCATGGCGTCTCCGACTGGTCTGGCAGCTACGAGATCAGAATAGACGTAGATATTTTTAACGACGCTATCCATCTCCAATTCCACATTACCGTATAATAAGGCATTCTCGTCTGATAGAGTCGAGGTTGGAAAACCCAACATTTTTTTCAACCTCTCACTAATTTTAACGTGGGCGCCTTTTTCAAGTAGTTTCATTGCGACTTTGTTCCAAGGTGTACGTAGCGTGAATTTGATGTTTACTTTCTCGTCTACTTGGGTTTCGACACACAACTTATTCAACTCCTCGATGAAAGCTTCTGGGGTGGTGAACGGACCCGGTGGACATTCAAGGGTTACAGGTTCCAGACCACTACCTTTGGGCGGAAAGTACTGGATCCAAATTTCCCCCGACAAACCGTTAAAATACGTATTGGGGAATTGAATTTCGGCCAGGCCCACTTCGTATTGTTGACTCACCTCAATAGTCTGCGGCAACTTGACGAAAAAGTGACCTGGGTGGTTGTTCGGGAACACATCCGGGGCCGTAACACTCGGTAACACCAAATAAAAACTCATTGTTTATCTAGCTTAGGATTAGGTAGCATATAACCCAAACAACTACTCATTAGAGCGACCCACAGTTTGCCTTCTGCTGCGTCTGCGCTGCCTTGAGTCAGATTGAATAGTGACACAGCAATTACGCTATATATAACGAGGGTTTGGCAGATGAATACAATCTCTGGCCGCGGCACGCGTTGTCCAAAAAACGACCAGAACGAAGTTCTTTCCCCGTCCCTAGTCTGTGGACGCAACACCATATTATCCAGGTTGTCTTCGGCCATACCACTAGTCTCCATAGCTGGCTAGTTGTGTGTCGGCTATCCAACTGTTGAATGAATTGGGATAACCAAACCACTTGACTAAATACTCTTTACCACTACCTTTCCTCCACCTTTCTTGTAAGATGGTTTCAATACGATAAATTTCTTTATCACCCACCAATTGTATTTCTTCTCGGTAGAATGACCCTTTAAGTTCCTCCCCTGAATCGTCTTTTAGCACATACGTCACCGGACTAGTCTGGTTTATACGACTAACGGGTAAACAGTTCTTCTGTCCAACCCGACATATAACCTTTTTTAAAAGGTTGTTGGACTTTGAGCTAACCTGACACGGTCGCCGGCTGTGAAATACACTTTTCTTGATGCGTCTGTTTTACGGTATAAATTATTCCACACTTCTTCTTGATTAGTGTTGTTAACTTGCACAGGGGCCATGCGAATACTTCGGTGATACGAACCATTGTAGTTCTGGATCAATTTAGCTATCACGTCGACGTAGCGCAGTGTATTGGTCTTGGTAAAATAACGCCACATTTTTTCTTTAAGAGTTCGGTTGAATCTTTCTACCACGGCGGCTTTCACATCTTCGTTCTCAGTGGTAAAGAAGTGCACACCTCGATCTTTCAGAAATTTTAAGAAGGTCCGATTGACGAATTCTGAACCTTTGTCGGTATGAAAGTTTATCGGTTGGCCCTCTTCAAATATTTTACTCACGACCGCCACTAGTTCTTTGCCCGTTTTCTTCTGGATCGGGATGGCCCAGGCATATTTACTAAACACATCGATACACGTCACTAGGTAGCCCATACCGTCATTGTACCTTCGTAATTTTTGCATATCTATCAAGTCGGCTTGAAACTGTTGATTTATACCACCGGTTAATGGTCTGACGTCTCTGAAATCGGCGACGATTCGGTTTATGTAACGTGTAGGTATCCTGATGACGTAACCATTTCTGAATGGTTTTAGCTGGAAGTTTGTTATTTCGATGTAAAGCGACAGCACCACCATAGGCTCCCGGTTTCTCTGGGTCATAGTAATACTTTCTTAATTGCGCGGCCATTTTTCCCATCGGGGTGTAGGTATTCTACTCTTCTTCTTCCGCAGTTTATAACCCGGTGTAGCCACAGGTGTCTCTGCTGGGGCTTTGGGTTCGTCTACCTTCGGTGTTAGCTGAGCAGGCGGTGTCTCGACTACTGGTACCGGTAAGGCGCTGACTTCGGGTTTTTGTTCCTTGATATCCACCAGACCTAATGGTTTGTGCCTATGCTGCTCGAGGCGATTCAGATACCGCTGTAAGGTTTGTTGATATAGTCTGGCTTTGTCACGGGGTGGTAGATCTTCTGTTGCCAGGACTTGTTGCATCTGATTATCCAAGTCTTGTAGGCTATCGGTTAGTGTGTCGGGTGGTACGTAGGGTTTTTCCAACACCCGAGGATCGACCAGGATCATTTTCTTCATTATAAACCCACAATACCTTTCAAGACGTTAAGGATGGGTCCGAGCAGGGCGCCGATGAATCCACCCTTTTGTAAGATCTGTTTCCGTTTCTTGAGTGATAGTTTCTTACGAGTGAGCGCTCTCAGACTGTTTTTGTGACGTTGCAGACGCCGCTTCTGAGCTGGTGTGAGGGGAACATTACCTTTTAATACGTTGTGACAGCATTCGCAAATTGATTGGACGAGGTCTGGGGAAGCTGTTTTAATAACAGCTTTTACGGCAGGTGGCTTGGCTTCACCCAAGTACCGCAACATGGATTCGTTGCGTTTAAGTTGACTAGACATGTTATTTAGGGACGTAGACGACTTGTCTTTGGTCGGGAAATATATGACTTCGTAGACGGAGTTGATCCGGTGTTTCCTGGCGGAGGTCGAATAACAAATACCCGTGAGGAGCCGATGTAGCGTCCTTAAAACTCTCTTGGACATATGAAACCCGCCCTGGAAAAATTTGTTTTCCCAAATTATTAACTTGTGCACCGTCTCGAGGGTTCTTAAATACTACTAGGTAATGTGAATTCAAACTGATGGTTCTTTGTTCTTTATTCTTCCCAAAGAGGTTCTGTACAATATACATGACGCTGAGGTTGCGATGATGACTGCCTTTAGTAAATAGTTTAGTTACCCTATCATCTGTCTCGGCCATTAGGTCATCTATTACCACTAGCCGACGTCTATCGCCGGTCCACTGTTCCATATCAGGCAGCCCTTCATTAAACTGCACTCCTTTCATATTCTCGTACATGGGTTGCCACTCCCCATAGCACCATATAACCTCCTCTGGAATCGGGTCTACCATGGCTGGTAGATGGGTCAGGAAGCGCTGGACAAAGACGGTTTTACCACTCGCTGTCGGTCCAGCAATTAAACAAGTAAAAGGGTGTTTCCAGCGAGGATCCATGGCCACTAAATGACCGGATATGACTCGCACGCCCGTCTATATATTTCAACGATTAGTGACCCGACAACTCTTGATGGTAATGTTTAGCCAGGGCGCCACCTGATAGTGATTACCTACGCCGATGTTTAAAGAATTACTCCCCCTACGGTTCTGGTAGTTCTGGTGCCGCTTATCGGCACACGCTAACAGATGCCATTTCCACACACCGCGACGGCTTATCGCCGCTAAGATGCCTTTACAGAACTTAGCTGTATGTTGCTCGCTTGGCAAGGTTACGCTCAGTAGTTTGCCATTGCTTTCCCGGCTCAGTATCCACCAAGTCACGAGCGGGGGTCGAACCGCCTCAGCTCTCACTCCGCTACGAGACTCTGCGTGATAAATGGGATTACAGAGAGAAAGTGTTGTAACCCCAAAGCCACAGAGCCCGGTATATACAAAGAACACAATTGTTTTAACCGTCGCGTCTTTGAGGCACATTCTGTGATTCTATATTTCTCGTGTCTGGTGAATTAATCAAAAAAATATTCTTATGTTAAATTTTCCCCCACTCGCCAGGCAAAAAAAAAGTACCAACACACAGACAAATCAATACGTCGTGATTCATTGTTCGGTGTAATTTCAATCGATGAAAACAGGGCGTTGTTCGCCCTTGTGTTAGTTGCGTTGTGAATGGCGGGTATCTTCTGCTATGAATGAATGTTGTGCGTGTATGAGAATTTAATATTTGCACTGCAGTCGGGTTTGTTGACAATTGATAATGTTGCCGTTTGGTAAAATCTGGCGGTTCTTTTTAAAAAAAAAAAACCCGCGTCTTTTTGTAGTAATGTCTTTGTAAATGTGTGTTGTTTTATTAAATAATGTCTTTCCGTATAATGTCTTTTGTGGGTTTGTAGCAATGTTTTTTATATTAAAGAATGTCTTTCCGTATAATGTATTCCGGGTTTGTAGTAATGTTTTTTTTTGTCTGACGCAAACATGCGGGTGGGGTTTTTTCTTAGTACAAAATCTGTTAAACAAGATATATGACTCACGCAAAACTGACACTAAACTGAAGACGTTAAATTATCGTGCCTCGGGACTCTGACAATTATGTTTCGAGAGAGACATTTTTATAATTTCAGTGTCAGAGAAATTAACATCTTACCGGGGAATTACGCTGGCAGCAACTCTGTTTGAAGTAAGGACAGAATACTTACAGAACTGTCTCTGGTTAGGTGCACTGCCATCAAATCCAATTATCTTTCCTCCCGGAGATAGAGAAAAACGTACGAAAGAGATGCAATTACGAGTTGACACAAAGTACCTAGGTACGTAATTATGGTGGCAGACAATGACAAAGAGTGTAGTAGCTAATGTATAGTCGATGAAAAGTCGTGGTTCTTTCTGCGTGATTATGAATCTATACTCGAGTGAAATGTGCCAGCCACAAACCCGCCTTTTGACAGTTCGCCCGGCCCCCGTGTGACAGTGGCGGTCAAGCAATGTGGCTACTTATTTTCCCGACGTCTGATTGGTTGATTCAAATGACAACTTGCTTGTTTCAAATATACGACAAACAATCACGACAAGTTATTCATGCAACGCCTGTGAAGTCATTTGAGTTCTGGCAGTTAACGAGGAAGGATGTATTTTTTATTTAACGGATAATAATTTCAACATATTTTCTAATTCCCGGGACGTTAACAATTGCGCCTTCTGATACAGAAAGCTACTTGTCTTCTGCACGAAACTGGTGACAATTTTCTCGACATGATCGTCAGAATTATACAACGAATCAACGAGCTTTCGCTTCATATATCTGCTCAAAGACATTAAAACTATTATCCGGCCACAGTTGACGCGGGCATCAGAAAATAATTCGTCTGCGATATTCTCAAAGGTATGATATGCTTGATCACTTGGTATATTGCCTACAACAGACTCAAATAACATTGCATGTTGACGAATCAACCCATCTAATAATTGCGTCATCTCACAAACTTCATCCTGCTGGATAACATTCACAAAGAGGTCGGCCATTTTATCAGAGAATGTCAGCGACGCAGAGGCACGGATGTAATCTCTGTAATAAAACCTTCACACGTCTTGATGCTTATCTACGTAGCATCGTACAACTACTCATTCGACACAACAGTTTACATGTGATTTTTGTGATTACAGTTACAATAGATATGATAATTTACGGAGACACGTAAAGACCGAACATGAATCAGTATCCAGTGCCGTGTCGACCACTCAACCATCATCTAGTGCTGGTAATAATTACCAATCCACAAGTCGCAAGCGGCGACGAGAACCGAATACAGACGAACAATCTACTGGTAAACGTCAGAAGTCAACCAAACAACAAACATCAAATGACAGAGTGTCGGCGATTACAGACACTCAAATACCATCAACTACCACATCAACACAAGCAGCATCCGCCCGTTCTGCCGCCAGCCGTAGCGGGCAGGAGTTATCAACATCCGGTGGCTTGTCGGGCGATCGTGTTTCGCCGACCACCGATGAACAGTTACTAACACCAAGCGCCCTGTCGGCCGATCACGTATCGTCTACTAATAATAAGCAACAATCACCTAGTTCCTTACTGAGTGACGCAGCAGCATCAACATCAAGCATGTTGCCGACAGATGAGCAACTATCACCTAGTGCCACGGCGAGTGACGGATCATCACGTACCACGCCGAGAGGCGCAGGCGATCATGTATCGCCGACCACAGATGACGTATCGCCGACCACAGATGAACAGTTACTAACACCAGGTGCCGTGTCGGCCGATAACGTATCGCCTACTAACAATAAGCAACAATCACCTAGTGCCTTACCGAGTGACGCAGCAGCATCAACATCAAGCATGTTGCCGACAGATAATACTCAGTTATCAACATCTACTACCACGGCGAGTGACGGATCAACAGGTGCCTTGTCGGGTGGCGCGGGCGATAATGTATCGCCTACTAATAATACTCAACTATCATCACGTGTCACGTCTGGCAACGAATCGGCGGGAACCTCTGGTGTTAACACAACTACTGAATATTTGTCATTACAAAAATTACCCCCGGATGTTCGAGCTGTGTATAACGAGCACTGGAATACGATTAGATCACACATACGACACGGTCGGTATCTGTGTGAATGGACATTTTTTAATCGACCAGATACTGACATGCCGACAGATTGGAGTTCTCGTTTATTCCGACTTTTTAATGTTCAAAACTCCCGCTTCAAAATAATCGCCAGTCTGCACACAATACTAAGACATCGAGAGACACAAGCCCTACGATTATACCATGCCAGTTCCAATAACTCTTCCTTGTTCCCTACACCATTTTTAATAAACCATAGATCTGATTTTGAGGCCTTTGTGACCAAGGTGAATGCTGTAGATTTGGTCAATTCAGCGACACTAACCCGACCAGATACAAAGTATTATGTAGAAACAATTCCCAGTATAACTTTTTACGTTTACAAACTAGTAGAATTCCCTGTTGGTTGTTGTATAGAATCAATCCCCGACTTTATCAAACACAATAATTTTATTAATACTCTTCAAAACGACAAAAACGGTAGGGCGTACACAGATAACTTGTGTATATTTCGCTGTATATCTGTGTTTAGAACAGGGTCTGTTAGGAATGTTAGAAAAGATACACGAACACTGTTCAAAGAATGGGTGCGGTATAAAGGGTTGAAATCAATCAAAGCGTATCCAGGTGTTAGTTTAGTTGATTTACCCGCCCTGGAAGAATGTTTTAAAACACAAATCAATGTGTTTGCCTTTACAGAGGAGGAACATCTGGTTCCGAAAATTAGAAGCACTAGTACACATCCAGATATACTGAATCTTCTTCTGCATGAAAACCATTTCATGTATATTGTTGATGTGGCCAAGGCCGCTCGGTGTTTTTCTTGTGGGAAATGCGGTAAGCTGTTTAAGATGTACAAGCGATTGACACCCCACGAACTTAGGTGTAAAGGTGTAGCCACTATCGAAACGTATAAAGGTGGGGTTTATCGGCCGACCGAATCGATCTTGGATTTGCTCCGTGACCACGGGTTTGACGTAGAAGAAAATTTTATTTTCCCTTTCAGAGCGTGCTACGATATGGAATCTTTTTTCTCCAATGAAAATTTACCGGCTGACTCAAAGTCGACGACCTTCATGGCCAGACACGTCCCTCTCTCGTGTGCGGTCGCCTCTAATGTCCCTGGGTTCGACACCCCTAAATGCTTCATCACCACCGGTGATCCACAGGTCCTCGTAAATGAAATGTTGGACTATCTCCATGACATAGCTGCTAAATCATATGAGCTTTTACTCAAAAAGTTCGAGTCAGTCTTTGATAAATTAGGTGACCACCCAAAATTAAGTGAGAGGCTCGAAGGTTTTCTGATGGAGCTCCCTCTGATTGGAATGAATAGCGGTAAGTATGACACTAACCTTCTGAAACCTTATTTGGTCCGGTATTTCCTTGATCGGGAGGCTAACCCGTTCAAGTTTATAGTCAAGAGAAATAATAATTTTATGTGCATAGCAACAGAAAGACTGAAATTCCTCGACGTCTCCAACTTTCTGGTCCCGGGCGTAAGTTATTCTCAATATTTAGCCTCGTTTGGGATAAAAGAAACAAAGGGATTTCTGTGCTATGAGTATCTGACCGACCTCAGTAAGCTAAATGAGACAACCCTACCACCACATGCCGCCTTTTTCTCAAAACTTAAAAACCGTAACATTTCCGAAGCAGAATACGCCGTTTGTCAGAAAGCGTGGACCGATAATAAAATGACTACCTTGCGGGACTTTCTAATTTGGTACAACATCAAAGACGTGTCTCCTTTTCTACAAGCCCTGGAAAAACAAGTAGCCTTTTATGCCGGTTTAAATATAGACATGTGCAAGCAGGCCATCTCCGTCCCCGGCATTACTTTACAGTACTTATTCAACACTATGAATAAAGATGTTTCTTTTGTTTTGTTTTCGAAGAAGGAGGAGAAGGTGCACAAGTTGTTACGAGATAACGTCGTGGGTGGACCTAGTATCATTTTCCATCGCTACCATCAAGTCAATGAGACCCGTATCAGGGGTAATAAGCTGGTAAAAAGCATTAAAGGCTTTGATGCGAATGCCTTATACCTTTGGTCTCTTATGAAAGAGATGCCATCAGACTTCCCCATATATCGAAGCCGCGAGGATGGGTTTAGAGCACACAGATTACACAAGTACACACGTCAGAGTCGAGAGTGGTTAACCTGGGTGTCACACAACAACAACATAGAGTTAAAAACCCAATTCAATAGTCACGAGATGCAGCTCGGCGACCGACATATTCGCGTAGATGGGTGGGATAAAAAGAATACGACAGCTTATCAATTCCATGGGTGTTTGTTCCACGGGCACCCCTCTTGCCGTCTAACTGCTGGGAAAACGATTAATCCCGTCAATAAAAAACCGTTAGTCGAACTATACCAGAACACGTGTGACATCCACGAGTATCTAGAAAAAACTGTTGGGGTGACCGTTAAGGTTATTTGGGAATGTGAGTGGCAGAGATTAAAGAGGTCAAACACAACCATCAAGTGTTTCTTGCGGGAAACGTTTCCACCATCAGAACTTCCTTGGGGATCGTTGAGTGAAAACCAGATCATCGACGCTGTAAAAAGTGATACATTTTTCGGGTTGGTTGAGTGCGATATAGAGACCCCGACTGATTTAAAAGAGTCATTTGCCGAAATGCCCCCTATTTTCAAGAACACGGAGGTGTCGAGAGACGATATTGGGGAGTTTATGCAAGAATATGCCATAAAAAATAAACTACTGAGTACCCCACGCCGGACATTGATCGGTAGTTATTTCGGGAAGAAAATTTTATTAGCCACCCCTCTTTTAAAGTGGTATCTAGCGCATGGGTTGGTCGTTACCCACATCTACCAGACAATAGAATATCGACCGGTTAGTTGTTTTAAACAATTCGGGGAAGCAGTCTCTAATGCCCGTCGCCAAGGGGACAAAAATCCGGCCGAGTCTATTACAGCCGACACAATGAAGTTGTTAGGTAACGCCGCTTACGGGAAAACACTTACCAATAAGGCCAAACATACCTGATGTCTCCTACTGCCAGGGAAAAGACACTACCAAACTAATCAATAACCCCAGGTTCAAAAGCATGACTGCTGTTACAGATGAGCTCTTCGAAGTAGAAACCCTAAAAAAGAAAACTGTCTGGGATCTACCTCTACAGATTGGGTTCTTTGTCTACCAGTATGCCAAGTTGCGCATGCTAGCTTTCTATTACGACTTTCTCGACAAATTTATCGCTAAAGAAGACTACCAACTCACTGAAATGGACACTGACTCTCTCTATTTGGCCCTTAGCGCCGCCTCACTCTCTGAGGTGGTTAGACCACACCTACGACAAGAATATGACAGAGTCTATAATCACTGGTTCCCATCTGAAACCTGCCCTGTTCATAGAATTACCCCTAGTACGGATACCTGTCAGGATTGCCAGACTATCAAAGCCTATGAAAAGAGAACCCCTGGTCTTTTCAAACTAGAGTACGAAGGGGAGGGGATGGTATCCTTATGTAGTAAGACGTATATTTGTGTCGGTGATTATGATAAAATCAGTACCAAAGGTTTGACCAAAAACCACAACACGCATCTAAACAAAGACACATTTTTAGATGTACTCAACACCCAAACACCGAGTGGGGGAACCAATATAGGCTTCAAAACACAAAACTCTTCTGTATATACATACACACAACATCGTAATTCACTGTCATATCTCTATATAAAAAGAAAGGTTGATAGTGATAATATCTCGACTATGCCATTACTTATTTAATATGTATTGTTTGTCTATATATGATTTAATAAAATTATTATATACCTTACTTGAGTCGTTTGTTTTCTTTATTGATGTTTTATGTCGTATTTTTTATGTCGTACCTATAATTACTTGACCACGCACGCCACCTATGATGAGTCACTAGAACACGCCACCTATGATGAGTCACTAGACCACGCCTACATTTTTGGGGAAAAAAGAGTTATCGCCCTTTGAGGATCAGGATCGATAAATGGTTGATTTATATAAGATCCTCAAAAAAGGGGCGGCTTTCCACGTTACTACACTACTAACCTACAACTATCTGTCGGTTGCCCTTCAACTTCATCCACCACCTGCATCCATGGCATACAGTGAGGCGTTAGCAATCAGGCAGTTCCAGAAAAGAATTAGATGAACATTTGACATAATATGATTTATATGTTCTATTTAACTGCTGGTGAAAGTGTTCTCATGAAATGTTTGCAGCTGATCACGGAGTACGCAGCGGGAGAGTTTGAGCTGTCAGCCGCCCTTGGCCCTTTTAATGAATCCAAGAACAAGCCAGGAAGCCTTCTTCCGGTGTCTTCAAGCCGAGTTGTGTTGCCTGCAAAGCCGGGGATTGCGGGATCTGATTACATCAACGCGACTTTCTTGCAGGTAACGGCCACACAACTTTGTCGTCAGTCTCCACTTGTCACCTCCCTACACGACTTATATTATTTGTCCATGTCATACAAGGGCTTGTGGTGTAATTGCGTCGTCACATTTTGTAGTCCTGAATGCGCGGAGCAATAGGTGACCAATATTTCCCTCATTTTCGCAGGCAACAAGATATGACTTCGAACCCTTGCCCAGCAGGGCTCATGACAGTATCAGCGCAGTTCCCTCTCAACCCCGCTAGCTCGGCTGAATCCCATCACGGTATCCAACTATGGTTTCTGGTGTTCTAGACAGCGTTTGGACGCCATTGCAGCTAGTAGTCTTGCCTGGTGGTCTGGTATTCCTGGGATCAAATACAGTTCAAGGTGGGGTGTTCTCATGAACACATAGCTCCAGGATTGATCCATCATCATCACGTGTCCCGGGAAGTGGCGCAGGCGATCATGTCTCTCCACAAATCTCGCTGCTTGTTGGTTTCGATACATTATATTATTATTATTCCCCCATGCCACCTTCCTAAACTATCCACCTCTCTCTCTCTCTCTCTCTCTCTCTCTCTCTCTCTCTCTCTCTCTCTCTCTGCCTGTCTGTTTGTCCGTCCGTCCGTCCGTCCGTCCGTCTGTCTGTCTGCCTGCCTGCCTGCCACTGTTCTCCACTGCTTCTCTTCTCATCACATGATCAAAGAATGTCGTTTGTCTCGTTCTGATAGTTGTGTCTTCACGGCCCCTATCCGGTATCGTCATTATTTCACTCTACCAGTCCAAAGTATTCTCAACATTCGTCTAAGAAATAAAATCTCCGCTGCGTCTAAGCTCATCTTAATTTGGTCGTTCCTGTCCCAAGATTTACTGCCCAGCAACAGAGCAGGTTGGATATTTTTTGTTGGTTTGTTCTCGTTCGCTATGAAACCAAGCATAGTCCAGACAAGTGCTACCACTTACAGTGCACTATACTGGTTTCATCAGGAGCAATAAATATTAACAGATCTAAATAAAAACATGAAAAGCGGCATACAGGCATGTCACGTCTGTCCGTTTTGAAATAATAAAGTTACGAGAGAATGTATCTCCGATCCTGGTGGTCAAGTCTAATGTGTTAAAGTAAACCTCTCCTGGATGTGACGTGTTCTCACGTGTTGACAATTGACGTTTCTTCAGGGCCACACAAAAGTGGAGGAATTTGTAGTGACGCCGCATCCAACAGAGCATACAGTGCCAGATTTCTGGAGAATGGTGTGGCATGTCAGAAGTCCAGTCATTGTTGTCCTGTCCGACCCCAGAGAGAAGGTACTTTTGGTTTTATTCTAAAATATCACTGCTATTGTAATATTTACCTGTTTAATATTGATTTTATTCTAAAATATCACTGTTGTAATATTTAACTGTTTATTATCTCCAGTTCGGGAGATCTGGGTTCGGATCCTTCATGAGGTATTGGATTTAATTCTGTTAGGGGCAAAAACTTAAGATAAAAGCCAACCCGACGACTGTACTAGCCAGACGGCCTTAATTCCCCAGACTCAAGACTGACTCCTACGCAGCAGGGTACAATGGACAGTAATGACAGTTTTAGCCAGTTATTTGTCAATAGTGTTCAAGGAACAATGATGCTGAATAAAACGCAATATTGCTATTGTTTTATATATTGTAATATTATATCTCAGGGCACAAATTTATAACGTTTATGTGTTAACTGATTAATTGCCATGGGATGATGAATCGTCTTAAACGACTTCTCATATCTGCCATGGGCGTACATACCGCAGTTTTTGTATGCAATCCCCTTTAGTTTGATATATAATACAACATGCCTGCTACCATATTAACAATTTTTATGTCATAACTGTGACACATCCCAACTTTCCATTTTCCGCCACCCATTTTTGTTTGGTCTGAACCTACTTTTTTGTTTGCACTGAATCTGTTAAGTAAATATTCAGAAAACATATGTAAAAGTAAATGTGAATAACGAAGACACAAATAATAGATTGCATGATTTATTGCCTGGCATATTTCGCTGCATCTCGTTAGGTACATACTACAGAATTCACACAGCATAAAGTAAAGTAGTTAGATAAATCCTTCAACTGAAATATCCATACTCGCACAGTAATTTCAATTGTCTACCACGGTAATTTTAAACTGACTATCATGTCTTTCTCTTTGCAAAATACTGGCCTATGCAGATTAATCATGATGGCTTCTGCGACCATTAACAAGCGACTATTTTGTGTGTTAAATAACACGAGCGCGTTGTCCCTATGAATCACGTGACATGAATATGTGTATATTTCAGCTTAAAGGAAAAGTAAATGTCAAGCCTGTGTTATTTTAGTGATTGTGTTCATCAGTTTGGGATATTTGAGCCTCGTGCAACCGCCCTTTATACATTATCAGCCGTGCGTGTCCAGTCCATGACAAGGATACAGATGGATAACTTGTATATTTATATTTTCATGTAGAGTGTTCCATGTAGTTGTGTCAGTGTGTGTTTGTTGTTTCTGTACTGACGAAGGCTTGACCACAACATCCATTTTATTACTTCTGGTCGTAAATCTTGTCGTCTACTTCTTGTGTGTGTGTGTGGGGGGGGGGGGGGGGGGGGGAAGGGAGGTGATTTATTCATTCTATTAATACATTTTCAGCGTAGATTCATACCAACCCCGCAAAGGCGCCCGCTTTATTTGCAATGAGTTGAACGTTTTATTGTTGTGAAAATACAGAACATATAGAATCATCAATGCTCTTTTACTTATCACTATTCTTTTCTTTTTTCAGGAAAATGTCCAGTTTTGGCCCTCCAAAAATGTAGGGAAAAGCTTGGATTTTGATGGATTCTGTATTACCAGCAAAAGTGAACCAACAGTCAACAGCACCAAAAATCTGACAGCTTTCGATGTTCTGATTGATTTCAGCGAGGTAAGAGAAATATAATGTATGTCTGTGACGGGGGAATGCGGAGTAAAAGTTTTATCATTGAGGACTCGATAACTGAGAACTCAATAACTGATAACACGATAATTGAGAACATGATATTTGAGAACAAGGTAATTGAGAACACGAAATATCGTTACTTGAGAACTCATTAATAGAGAATATGATAATGGAAGACACGATATTTGAGAACACGATAATTGAGAACTTGATAATTGGGGACACACTATATCAATAACTGAGAACACGATAATTGAGACCTCGATAACTGAGAACTCGATATATCGTTAACTGAGAAGACGATAATTGAAGGCTCAATATTTTTTTTTTAATGTATTCAGAAATCAGAGAAGGAGATGCGTGAAAACCTTCGCCAGTTGGCGGGGCTCACGATGAACGAACGAACGAACGAACGAACGAACGAACTTTATTTTAAAAGGGTAACAAATTGGGCACCCAGGCCCGTCTTACATTCGGCCCTTTCAATCACTCATCTTTCATTCATCAAATGTGCATGTTACATTTACATAGGAAAAAAAAACATTGTTAAATGGATTTTGTAAGCATAAACAATGCATATTACGCATGATACATTCACATGGGGGGGGGGGGAACATTGTCAAATGAAAGTTGTAAACATAAACAGTGCATATTGCAATGTTGTGAGACACATCCCCCATCCACCCTCACATCCCGCAGCCACCCACACATCCCGCAGCCACCCACACATCCCGCAGCCACCCACACAGCCCCCACCCACCCACACATACCTCCATGCATTCATACAGACCCAGGCAAAAATACATGCCGCCACCCACCCACTGATCCCCCACACACACACATTTTCCCACCCACACACACATCCCCCACCCATCCCATAACCGACACACACACACCCACACACATATTCTCCACCACCCACCCACACACCCGCAACCACCCAGCAAAACACACATCACAAAACCACACACACATACCTCCGCCAACCCACTCATCCCGCACCTATCCACACACACATCCTGCACCCTCACAATTTTCCCAACCCACCCATACACACATCAGCCAACCTACACCCACTCACCCACTCAATATCCGCCACCTCTCAACTACACATCCCCCCACCTATACACAAATCCCCACCCACAAACACATCTCCCCACCTGCCCACACATAACCCCCACCCATAAACACCCAAAAACACACACCTCCCACCCACACACCTCCCACCACCCACATATACCCCACCACACACATCCGCCGCTCACACACATCTTCCCACAAACACACACATCCCCCACCGATACACTCTATCTTTCACACACATCCACCCACTCATGTACTCATCTATCAACCACTCACACCCACACATCACCCACGATGACAGACAGGCAGGCAGGCAGACAGACAGGTACGTAGGTGTGTGTGGGGGAAGGTTGGGAGTTTTCAATTTGAGCTAAGTACCACATATTTTATTTCATTCTACTTGTTTATGTCTTCTTTTAAAATTCCCCATTATTTCATATTACGCCTAACTGCAGTTACTGTGTGTGTTGTTGCAGTTTCGTTGTTCTGGTTGCCGAAGACTTGACGCTGCAACCTCTTTTTGGAAATGTTGTAAAGCTGAATTACTATCCGTCGTCTTACCCAGAACTCGGCCACAGTTAAGCCCCCTTCTTGTATACATGCCACGATTGAGAATTGCTCAAACACTGGCAGTGGGCCTTGGTGGACCACTATTGGCCGAAAGGCACATAGAGGCACTAAAGGGCCCACAACAAACACAGGGACGTGGGGACCTCATGGGAAGACTCTGGGTTCTGGGGAACTGCTAGCCCTTATAAATAAAATACATTCACATCTTCCACAGACCTATATATGGTTTACAGTGCAAGCACCCATGTCTTTCTATGCCCTCCCTAAGAATTGTAACTGTTGACCCCAGTTCCGCTGAGGTTTGTAACTCGGCAGTTCAGTGATTTCCTTTATTGTTCTTTCAGGATTGATCTGGACTATAAATTTGTCCCTCTGTTGTATCTTCACCATAAAGTAGTCGAGTTGGTTCCCCCTCTGTCGTATCTCCACCATGAAGTTGTAGAGTTGGTTCCCCCTCTGTTGTATCTCCACCATGGAGTTGTAGAGTTGGTTCCCCCTCTGTTGTATCTCCACCATGGAGTTGTAGAGTTGGTTCCCCCTCTGTTGTATCTCCACCATGGAGTTGTAGAGTTGGTTCCCCCTCTGTTGTATCTCCACCATGGAGTTGTAGAGTTGGTTTCCCCCTCTGTTGTATCTCCACCATGGAGTTGTAGAGTTGGTTCCCCCTCTGTTGTATCTCCACCATGGAGTTGTAGAGTTGGTTACCCCTCTGTTGTGTCTCCATATTTTTTGCGCTCACTCGCTTTGGACTTAAGCGTAATTCATGCCCACTACTTCTCGACTGGACTGAATTTTGCTTGTGGATTAGCTTTCCCTATTAACAGTGTCCCTCGCCATCAGGCGAACCCACTCTGACTTCAGAGGTAATTGTACTTTACCTTCCCAAGTCAAGAGCGAGAAGTCAGCATTTTAGTCCAACTGACCGGTGTAGGGGGTTGAACCCCCTTACCTCGGCATCAGCACACCGGATGTTTAAGAACGAGCGCTCTTATCAAGTCGGTCATACCGAGCTCCTGTCTCCATGTTGAAACGATTGAGGGACTTGTGTGTTCAAGTGACCCCAACATATACCAGTGATAGCTTTACCACTAGTTGGGTCTGGCATGTTGGAAAAACCAAAGGATAGGAACCAGGTGAAATAAGGCACAAACTTGCTACGTTGAAGTCGACTGGGTACAATACAAGTCTAGAGAAAGCAAATCCGAGCAAATGCTTGCCCAAATCGGATGTGCCGAGTCAAAGGCTTGACGAAACCCACTTTATGATGACGAACTACACATCTGTTTCAGGATCTTGTCACTTTTCTGACAAGGGTTATTATCGTGAAAGACTGGCCACACGGCTACAGAAAGTTGCACAGAGTCTTCGGTGCCATCTTTGCAGCTCAATCTTTCGTCACTTCCTTGGTGTGCGGGCCTGTGATAGTTGTTGACAGGTGAGTTCCCTTCTCTTTGTACTCGTTGTCGTACACAGGTTGGCCTCGTGCAGTATGGCACACGTCAATGACAAAATCTAAGATAGAGAGCATATGTTGGATCTATTCCACCTTAGGACATGCTGGTGCGCTGGGAAATGTGCCGGCGAACAGATTGGCTGTATCTGCATCGCTGGGTGGGGTATTGGTGCACAATAAATAAGGCAGACCCCCCCCCCCCCCCCCCAAGGTTAAACAAGTCTAGAGAAAGCGGGGGGCTGAGTGATCTCGAGGTATGGTGTCCGCCTCGAGTGCTGGAGGTCCCGGGTTCAGGCCCCGGTGAGGACCGGGATTTATTTTTAAAATCCACCTGAACTTCCAGTAATAAAATTCCCCCTGGTCTCTGGGTAGTGAGATCGGACGCCCGTGTGTATTGTTGCGCACGTAAAATATCCCTTGGCAGTTGGAAATCGAAAAAGAATAGCCTAACGGCGCTGCCCGGGCAAAATTTCGAGTTAAAAATCTACCCAAAGTATTTCAGGATCCTCGCCGATGCAACGGAGTTCGTGCATTGAGCTGAGTTTCTCCAGACTCAGGTTTGAGTTAGGAGGAAAACGGAGCACTTATGGGTTAAACCGTGTGCCGTGATGTTGATAAAACGACTAAACTAAACTAAACTAAACTAAACTAAACTAAACTAAAGCAGACCAGGGTCCTTTGGTATCATATATATAGTGTGGAAGAGTAGATCATCCCCTCGAGAGAATGGGGCGCCAGGCAGCGACCAGAGCATCTTACC
>JACEFZ010027419.1:0-157500 GCA_014155875.1 Cepaea nemoralis
AATCCCGCAGTAAAGAGTTGGAACAGCGAGCGAACGATGCACCGGTCGGCTCCCAAGACGAAGACACGAGACTGAAAAAATGGTGGAGAGCACGAGAGAGAGCAACGTATGACTACACCCCCTGAAGAACTATACGCTCAAACAAGACTTATCGTTTGTCAAAATCGTCCTAGGCGGGCTCTGACGTCGTATCGAGTCGTGACCAATGGAAGAGCTCCTTTTAGGCTATAATTAGAATATTGTCGTTTCGTTATTGTTGTTTATTTTCTTCAAATCAGCGCTGCGTCATTTTCAAATTAGGATAATGCAAATTTCATCCTTCTTCTGAACAATCAGCGCTAATTCCATTATTCTTCAAATTTAAATTTGATTATGATGGTGGTGGTTGTTGACTCTGTTGATCTGGAGGGTAGTGCAGGGAAATTTAAACAGCGATGTGGCGGTTTGCAAGTTGTATACTACAGGGCTCCCATCTCAGACAGTTTTTCCCTTGAAAAACTGAAGATTCGAGCAACCGCAACAAGTTGATATTCCCTCTCTAATCCGTTCTACTCCCATTTTCTTCTCCCTCCCCTGATTCCTATACATAATTTGCAATAGGATGTCTGCTGAAAGAGTCCGCTCCTACGTTTATCCCAGCTGAAAGCAGTTGTTGGATTTCATCCTAGAGAGTTGTAGCTTTTGCGTATGGAACAGGGTAGGTTTTGACTCGCACAGGTGTTGGATCCTTCAACTTCATGTCGAATTCTACGAGATTCGTCCGTCCTAGTTTGTTTGTTAGTATCTCTACATAGGTCTCTAAGCACTCTGGAATCTGCTGCTGCTGATCCGTCGTTAATGTTGGGTTGATGTCCACATCTCGATAAGTCTATTTTATCTGCAGAGGATACTCAACTCCCATTGAGTTTCCTTGTTTAACTTCTGTTGCTACGGCCAAAGCTATCAAATGTGCTGTCTCGGTGGCGGGTCTCTTATTGTACTTTCGTATCAGGTTGAGATGAGAGATTTTCTCTTTCCCCTTTATAGAGTTCTTGTAGTTAGTTCAGGAAATTGTATCCTTTACTACATAAGGTCCCTTCCAACCGATCTGAAACTTGTTTTGACTTGTGGGGAGAAGCAATAGCACTTTCTCTCCCACCTCTAACTCTCGATCCTTTGCTTTTTTGTTGAAATTTTTAGCCTTTCTACGTCGTGCTTTTCGTAGATTGGTTGCGGCTAATTTCCAGCTACATTAAAGGCGTTGCTTTAACTTTTCCACATATGTAGATGCGGTAACAACAGTCTCACCAACTGAATCGTCAGTCCATGTACGATGTAAAGCCTCCAATGGTCCCATTATTGGACGCCCGAACAACAATGTTTCTGGTGCAATTCCATTAAATTTGTGTGGTACTTCTCGGTAACCAAAGAGTGCTGCCGGGATGTATGTATTCGGCGCATCTGGTTTTTATTGTGCTAGCTTCTTCAATATGGTTATTAGGGTCCCATTAAATCGTCCCACAGCTCCATTTGAAGCAGGGTGGTACGGTGAAGTATTATCTGTCTAGACTGGAATAGTCTAAAGAATTCCTCCATTAACTTTCCTCGAAACTGCGATCCGTTATCAGTCAGGATCCTGAGTGAAAATCCTAATCTGTTAAATATACCAAGTAGAGCTTTTGCTAAATGCTTGGAATCACTCGATGGCATAGGCACTGCTTCGGCCCACATCGAGCATGTGCCCCAAGTGTTAGTATAAATCGGTTCCTTCCTCGCGTCTGATTGAGAGGTCTGACTCTGTCCACAGCTACTTTCTAAAATAGTGTCTAGTGATGGACATTTGCCCTAAGGTCGCTGGTGGTGTCAAGCTTTGGGGGCCACTCTGTGACATTCTAGGTATGACTTGACATATCGTTGGATGTCTCCGTTCATTCCCGGCCAGTGGTAGTGGACAGAGATTCGTTGCATTGTTGCGTTGATTTCCATGTGTCTGCTAAACGGCATACTATTTCTCATCTCTAGTATTTTTGTTGTGTAAGTAGTTTATACAACGAGTGGTGAATACTCCTGTCCTAACTTTCCTGCCTTCCTGTGAAGAATTTCGTTCTTCATGTAGACATCACCTTTCCTAGGAGGTTTAAGCGATTTTGGCAACTTACAAAAGCAAGTCCCAAGCGAGCTATCCGCTGCTTGGGCTTGTTTTAAATCCTCTGGTTGAAGATTTGTTGTTGTCGTTGGAGTTTTCTTAGCCTGTTGGCGTGTAGACACCGTTGATGCTATCATCGGCTGTACTGGTTCTCCTAGGAAGACATAGTGGGTTTCTAGCATAACAGGGTAGATTGGGTCTTCGATGACCGCAGCTCTGATTGTCCCGTTACATAGCGTGATGTTATGCTGACCTTGGCTACAGGAAGTGTCATAGTTATGAAGCTTTACAGAAATCCCTGTATTTCGACTGTTTCCTCTGTAACTTGCTCGGGACTCACCACTAAGGCTTGTATAATTGCGTCGAAAAATAAGCCAATGTCATAAAGGCACTGCACTTTGAATCCATTCAGGCTGACATATTCTATGACCGGAAGTTCTGATTTGGTGTTCCCATGCGTCTCCTTGTTGGAACGAGCATTCTGATTCACCTTCGCTGCTTTCGGTTTTATCGTACAGGCTGTGGTATGAAGTGGAGGTTTATATCTGCAATCCTTTATGGGGTGTGTGTTAGGTTTACAATGGTAGCAGAAGCCCTTCCTTTCTCCTTGCCCGCTGGTTCTCTGTGGTAGTGGTCTTATTTGATCCATTTGGTTTGCTGGATTTGGGTCCTCCCTTATCTTTGGTCTTCTGAGGAATCTCGCGAGGAGGACCGTTGGTAGATTGTTGATTACCACCCGCCTGTTTCTGCGACTTTTCATATCTCTCTGCCACAGTAATGAGTCCAATATTTCAGCTCCATTTTGTGTGAGAAATGCTCTCATGTCCTGAGACATTTTTAAATTTGATTATGATGGTGGTGGTTGTTGGCGCTGTTGCTATCTGGAGGGTAGAAATTTAAACAGCAATATGGCGGTTTGCAAAATGTATACTACACGCAAACACACCCCGTAGCTGTTACATGCAGACATTGGTGCAGGACCTATAACTGTTCTGTAGTAGACACTTGAAGCAAACACACCTCGTAGCTGTTACATGCAGACATCGGGAATGGCATAGAACTGTTCTGTAGAAGACACTTGAGGCAAAAACACCCCGTGGCTGAGACATGCACGAGGTGTGTGTGTGTGATTTTAGGGCTACCACTAGGCAGGAAGTGTGTGTATTTTGAGGAGGTCCACCACACTTGTCACCCTGAGTACAGGAGGTGTGTGAAGTGTGAGGGGGACCACAAGGCACGAGGTGTGTGAAGTGTGAGAGGGACCACCAGGCACGATGTGTGTGATGTGTGAGGGAGGTGTGTGAAGTGTGAGGGTGACCACCAAGCACGAGTTGTGTGAAGTGTGAGGGAAACCATCAGGCAGAAGGTGTATGAAGTGTGAGGGAGGTGTGTGAAGTGTGAGGTCGACCACCACACTTGAGTCATCCTGAGTGCAGGGGTCAGTAGATGGCCAGGATTTCCCTGCCGTAGCGAACGTGGAGAGCTGGCAACGATGGATTGTCTCGAGGATCTCACACAATTGTCAATTCAACGACACCATAATGGCTGCTGTGCACAAAACGAGATACCGCCAAATATGCCAGACAATAAATGATGCGATATATTTTCTATGTCTTCTGTGTTCACACGCACAGCGGGAAAACACTATAAATAAATCATCTATCAGTCAGTGAAGTACAACATAGTATATGTTAGAGGGGGATGAGTGGCCTCGAGGTATGGTATCAGTCTCGAGTGCTGGAGGTCCCGGGTTCAAGCCCCGGTGAAGGCCGGAATGTTTTCACGTAGACTTCTAGTAACAAAGTTTTCACTGGTCTCTGGGTAGTGAGATCGGACGCCCGTGTGTAATAAATCCCTTGGCAGTTGGAAATCGAAAAAGAGTAGCCAACGGCGCTGCCCTGTCAAAATGTCGAGTTAAAAATTTATCCGAAGTATTTCAGGATCCTCGCCGGTGCTACGGAGTTCGTGCACTGAGCTGAGATTCTCCGGACTCAGACTTGAGTTAGGAGTAGAACGGAGCACTTATGGGTTAGATCCGTGTGCCGTGATGTTGATGGAGTCTTCGTGGCGAAGTGGTCAAGCTGTTAACTCGGGCTCCGAAGGTTGTAGGTTCGATTCCGGGCGCGTCCTTCGGTTCACGAGTTAAATCTTTTGGAGACTCCTGTGGGTCGTCGCTAGAGCTACGGAGTTCGTGCTTTGTGCGACGCTTTCCGCGCTGCGGAAAGAGACCGAGCCATATGGGATATTACCCGGTGCAATGAAGTCGACCCTGTCGACTTTTAAGCGACTTTTTTTTTTTTAAGCCGTGATGTTGATCCGTCTCGACTAAACTAAACTAATCTGTATATGTTAACAGATTGTTGCAGCTCCTCTACATGACATTGCAATCTATCCCAGCATTTATTGGCTATTTGTGATGCACTAGTCAGTTTTACGTTCAGTTGTTTGTTATTGCTTTCTAAACTGTCGACTCTCATACCATCGAAATCAACGCAACGCGATCTACTCCTACATCTCTTGCAGCTGACCCTGGACCCAGTAAGTCGCGGAACTGTGAGACTGCGTTCACCAACCCCTAGACCAGAGAGGGCGACATTCGACTGCCCTATATACGGGAACCGCTGGGATGAACAAACAATTGCCTCTACCAATCACGGAAGTACACCACAGTGTGAGAACCACATCAGTACACCACAGTGTGAGAACCACATCAGTACACCACAGTGTGAGAACCACATCAGTACACCACAGTGTGAGAACCACATCAGTACACCACAGTGTGAGAACCACATCAGTACACCACAGTGTGAGAACCACATCAGTACACCACAGTGTGAGAACCACATCAGTACACCACAGTGTGAGAACCACATCAGTACACCACAGTGTGAGAACCACATCAGTACACCACAGTGTGAGAACCACATCAGTACACCACAGTGTGAGAACCACATCAGTACACCACAGTGTGAGAACCACATCAGTACACCACAGTGTGAGAACCACATCAGTACACCACAGTGTGAGAACCACATCAGTACATCAGGGGGCTCTACTTCCAGTGGAGAGAGTGCAAGCGAAACTAGAACTGGCGATGTCAAGAGAGGACGAAGCACTCGGAGAATACACCCAGGGACACGTCACATAATCAGGGGTCACGGGGTCTCATAGACGACCCCACGGCTGTATCTAGCCGTCAGTCAGATTGATAGTCTGAGAAACAACAGACACATCTGTGTCGGTAAGTGGCTCCCTTCCTCCCCCCTCCCCGCTTGCTGGCGGCCATGATTACACGTCAGTAACAGTTGGTCGGTAAGACATGTTTACCCTAGCGACAGCCGTCACGTGACTGCCTGGTGGGGGTGGAGTTCTTGGCGGGGTGGGTTGGGAGAAACAGAGTGAACTGTTGATATTGGGTCCATGAATAATTATGTCGTTCTGTGTGGCTTCCTCCGCTGTATGGGCCTACTCACATGCGAGTACTCACACTTACACACACACTTACACACACACTTACACATTCACACATGTACGTGCGCATTTCGACACCACTCAATGTTTTTACTTTCTTTTGTTTAATTTCAACCTTTTTTTCCATGTCCTATTTACAGGACATCGCTGTTAACACCAGCATTTTTCTACTGTTGTTGATGCCTTGACAAGTTTACGTTCAGTAGTTTGCTATTGCTTTCTGAACTACCGGCTCCTTACCAACACGTAATCCAAGGCAACTCGGTCTGCTGCCAAATCGGTCGCAGCTGTGTTTCCAACGCGGGTAAACGGTCTTGCGAATCGCATCTGCAAGAACTTAGCCACGGAGAGCGGCGATGTCTACCATGAAACATTCAACAATAAGTATTGGTTGGCTCTCAAGAAGATACTGGAGGGGAGAAGAAAGAAGTCGACATCAGAGGCCGCGAACAGGGCAAGACAGCCTATCACATTTTATATAACACCATGTATTTAATTTGTCGTTTAGTCGTTGGATCAAGATTACGCACACGGTTTAACCAATAAGTGCTCCGTTTTCCTCCTAACTCAAACATGAGTCTGGAGAAACTCAGCTCAATGCACGAACTCCGTTGCATCGGCGAAGATCCTGAAATACTTCGGGTAGATTTTTAACTCGAAATTTTTCCCGAGCAGCGCCGTTAGGCTACTCTTTTTCGATTTCTAACTGCCAAGGGATGTTTTACGTGCGCAACAATACACGCGGGCGTCCGATCTCACTAACCAGATACCAGGGGAAATGTTATTACTGGAAGTCCAGGTGGATTTTTTAAATAAATTCCGGTCCTCACCGGGGCCTGAACCCGGGACATCCAGCACTCGAGGCGGACACCATACCTCGAGACCACTTAATTTAAGCACAGAAACCGCACCAAACTGTTTGCGCAGTTTATAGCCTGGCATATTTCGCAGCATCTTGTACTTCAGAATTATAAACCATATGAAATTAATAAATGATTTATACATTGGCATTTTAAAAAAACGCACACACAGTCACTAGTTCTATTCGAAATACGTTGAGGCGTCAACAATGAGGTGTTTACAACCGGGGTTATGCAGGCAGACACAATTTACAGTGACTCTCGGATTATTGCGGGGAAAACAATTGTTCCCTCACATTCGGACAGTATCGGGACTCTTGTGTTTTAAGTGTTTCAGACAAAACGTGATCCATCTATTCACCTCATATGATATGTGATTGTGAAGTCTGCACCTGACGAGATGCTGTGAACAATGCCAGGCAATGAATCGTGCAGCCTCTTGTGTGTGGCTTCTTTGTTTACATGCATTAGGAATACATTGCTTTGGATTTCTTTAATGCGCACAACAAACTTTCTGTCCCATCACAGGCCTACTTACACAACTTAACCCACTTTCTGACCCACCACAAACCTACTTACGCAACCTAACCCACTTTCTGTCCTACCACAGACCTACTTACACAACCTAACCCACTTTCTGTCCTACCACAGACCTACTTACACAACCTAACCCACTTTCTGTCCCACCACAGACCTGTTCACACAACCTAACCCACTTTCTGTCCCACCACAGACCTGTTAACACAACCTAACCCACTTTCTGTCCCACCAGCCCTGCTTACACAACCTAACCCACTTTATGTCCTACCACAGACCTGCTTACACAACCTAACCCACTTTATGTCCTACCACAGACCTGCTTACACAACCTAACCCACTTTCTGTCCTACCACAGACCTGCTTACACAACCTAACCCACTTTCTGTCCTACCACAGACCTGCTTACACAACCTAACCCACTTTCTGTCCTACCACAGACCTGCTTACACAACCTAACCCACTTTATGTCCTACCACAGACCTGCTTACACAACCTAACCCACTTTATGTCCTACCACAGACCTGATTACACAACCTAACCCACTTTATGTCCTACCACAGACCTGCTTACACAACCTAACCCACTTTCTGTCCTACCACAGACCTGCTTACACAACCTAACCCACTTTATGTCCTACCACAGACCTGCTTACACAACCTAACCCACTTTCTGTCCTACCACAGACCTGCTTACACAACCTAACCCACTTTATGTCCCACCAGACATGCTCAAACAACCTAACCCACTTTATGTCCCATCACAAAACTAACTTACACAACCTAACCCACATTCTGTCCCAACACAGACCTGCTAACACAACCCAACCCACTGTCTATCAAACCACAGACCTGCTCACAATACCTAACCCACTTTCTGTCCTACCACAGACATGCTCACACAACCTAACCCACTTTGTCACACCACAGACCTCCTTACACAACCTAACCCACATTCTGTCCACCAGCCCTGCTCACACAACGTAACCCACTTTCTGTTCTACCACAGACCTCACACAACATAACCCACTTTCTGTCCTACCACAGACCTGCTTACACAACCTAACCCACTTTCTGTCCTACCACAGACCTGCTCATACAACCTAACCCACTTTGTCACACCACATACCTCCTTACACAACCTAACCCACTTTCTGTCACACCACAGACCTCCTTACACAATATAACCTACTTTCAGTCACACCAAAGACCTGCTTACACAACCTAACCCACTTTCTGTCCTACCACAGACCTGCTCATACAACCTAACCCACTTTGTCACACCACATACCTCCTTACACAACCTAACCCACTTTCTGTCACACCACAGACCTCCTTACACAATATAACCTACTTTCTGTCACACCACAGACCTGCTTACACAACCTAACCCACTTTCTGTCACACCACAGACCTGCTTACACAACCTAACCCACTTTTTGTCACACCACAGACCTGCTTACACAACCTAACCCACTTTCTGTCACACCACAGACCTGCTCAGACAACCTAACCCACTTTCTGTCACACCACAGACCTGCTTACACAACCTAACCCACTTTCTGTCACACCACAGACCTGCTCACACAACCTAACCCACTTTTTGTCACACCACAGACCTGCTCACACAACCTAACCCACTTTCAGTCACACCACAGACCTGCTCACACAACCTAACCTACTTTCAGTCACACCACAGACCTGCTCACACAACCTAACCCACTTTCAGTCACACCACAGACCTGCTCACACAACCTAACCCCCTTTCTGTCACACCACAGACCTGCTCACACAACCTAACCCACTTTCTGTCACACCACAAACCTGCTTACACAATATAACCTACTTTCAGTCACACCACAGACCTGCTTACACAACCTAACCCACTTTCTGTCACACCACAAACCTGCTTACACAATATAACCTACTTTCAGTCACACCACAGACCTCCTTACACAATATAACCTACTTTCTGTCACACCACAGACCTGCTTACACAACCTAACCCACTTTCTGTCACACCACAGACCTGCTCATACAACCTAACTCACTTTCTGTCACACCACAGACCTGCTCATACAACCTAACCCACTTTGTCACACCACATACCTCCTTACACAACCTAACCCACTTTCTGTCACACCACAGACCTGCTCACACAACCTAACCCACTTTCTGTCACACCACAGACCTGCTTACACAACCTAACCCACTTTCTGTCACACCACAGACCTGCTCACACAACCTAACCCACTTTCTGTCACACCACAGACCTGCTCACACAACCTAACCCACTTTCTGTCACACCACAGATCTGCTTACACAACCTAACTCACTTTCTGTCACACCACAGACCTGCTCATACAACCTAACCCACTTTGTCACACCACATACCTCCTTACACAACCTAACCACTTTCTGTCACACCACAGACCTGCTCACACAACCTAACCCACTTTCTGTCACACCACAGACCTGCTTACACAACCTAACCCACTTTCTGTCACACCACAGACCTGCTCATACAACCTAACCCACTTTCTGTCACACCACAGACCTGCTTACACAACCTAACCCACTTTCTGTCACACCACAGACCTGCTCATACAACCTAACCCACTTTCTGTCACACCACAGACCTGCTTACACAACCTAACCCACTTTCTGTCACACCACAGACCTGCTCATACAACCTAACCCACTTTCTGTCACACCACAGACCTGCTTACACAACCTAACCCACTTTCTGTCACACCACAGACCTGCTCATACAACCTAACCTACTTCATGTAGACGCTGCACACCTGATGACCTAGCACTGCTCATGTGAACAATAAGTCCCAGCATGTGAGACAGCAACCTGGTGAGAGTCAAGTATCGCTGCCATCTACGGAAGTCCCAAGGTCGGCTATAATTAGCATCAAGAAGAACGCTGTAGTCTGAGTTGCTTTAACTGTTGTTGGGATGATCACAAAGTGGGTATCGCCGTGTTCTTCTATCATTATTAATTAACAAAGATATCTCGCTGTCAGACCAGTTCGTGCCACACTAATATACTAGCGTTCAGGTCCGTAGACATATAGTAATTAGTATAATGAGTCACATCACAAAGATTTTGCTACGAATTATCACGCAAAGAGTGAGGAAGAAAATACAACCTGAAATAGGAGAAGAACAAGGTGGATTTGTAGAAGGAAAGGGTACAGTAAATGCTGTGTGTATGCTGCGAACAGTTATTGAACGTTCTATAGAAGTAAACAAAGATATACATCTTTGCTTTATTGACTTCACAAAGGCTTTCGACATGCCAACATGGTAGATTTGCTTGCAGATCTACAAATTGATGGGAAAGACATTAGACTTATAAAACACATATATTGGAAACAACAAGCTGCCATAAGGATTGATAATGAAGTGGGACAATATCAGCCTATTAAGAGAGGTGTTAGGCAGGGATGTGTAATGTCTCCAGATCTTTTTTCACTATACAAGTGAAAATATTTTAAGAAATGTAGAAGATATAAATGGAATCAGCATTGGAGGACGAAACATTAATAACATTAGATATGCAGATGATACAGTATTGATTGCAGACAATGCGCAGGATCTGCAACAATTAGTAGATGCAGTTGTTGCACACAGTGAACAACTGGGATTAAAATTAAATTGTAAAAATACACAGGTTATGGTCGGTACTAGGAAGAACGAAGTGCCATACAAGTAAATGGGATATATTCTTCAACAAGTGAATCGGTACAATTATCTCGGAACAGTCATAACATCTGATGGGAGATGCCTTGTAGAGATTAGAACAAGAATCGCCATGGCGAAAGTAGCCTTTAGCAAGATGAAAAACATACTGACCAATAAAATGATGTCAACTGAAACGAGAAAGAGTGTTGAGGGGCTACGTAGAGCCTTTTCTTTTGTATGGATGTGAAACTTGGACAATGAGCAGTCAAGATGAAAAACATCTGATGGCTGCAGAAATGTGGTTTCTGAGGAAAATGCAAAGAATACCATGGACAGACAGAAAAACCAATGACCAAGTACTACAGGAGACAAATGAAAATCGTAAATTGATTAGAGAAATTAGACGTAGACAGTCAAAAATTTTGGACATGTAATGAGAAGAAATGGATTGGAGAACTTAGTGACAACTGGCAAGATCGAAGGGAACAGACCAAGGGGAAGACCGAGAAGTAAATACCTGGATGGCTTGCCAACATGACATGGACGAGACAGTAACACGGAGCTGATCAACGATTCTGGTGATCGAGTGAAATGGCGAGTCAGGACCGTCCTCGCTTTCCGACATGGCACATGATTGATTGACTCGGGTCCGTGCCACGTATTGCGTTTAATGGTTCTATAGTTACTAACGGCTAGTTCTGACAATTACATATGCTATTAGACACCTAGCTACATTTGTCTCCTGTAATGTCAACGGCCGTTTCATACTCCTGGGATGGGGATGTTTACGCGACTGGAATCTTCTAAATTGTTCCAGATTAGCAATAAGCTCTGGAGCCCGTTATTTCTGTCACAAGATTGACAAGGGGACAGTTGGAAATCCCCGCACCGCTGTATTTCCAACGCACTAATGTATTTATTGTCCCACAGTTTGACCTGCCGGACACTCCCTCTCAACTTTAAGATTGTGTGGGCTTACTGACCTAGCTATGTCGACGCTTTGCGCTCAATCCTCCCTGTCACATAACACCAACTCCCTAATCTACACAACATAATCCACTTTCTATGCCCAACTCCTGTCTTCACACAACCACACCCACTTGCTGTACCCACAGATCCCCCCACTTCTCTCCCAACCAGTCCCACCTCCACTATCGTCAGCCACCCCTCTGGGAATGTCCGTGTCTGGGAGCCACGGACTCTCGTCTGTACAAATTGCTTCCACTGTTTCCTGGACACTTTAAGAAGATCATGTCACCAAAGTGTCCATGGCCATAAATCACTTATTACAACCGACTTTGTCTTGAGTCCGAACAAAACCACCAAGTATGAATGAGGAACTCGACAAATGGACACGCAGGAAAAGAAAGAGGGGGGGGGGAGGATAGAGAGAGGGTGGAGATGAATGGCGGGAAGGAAAGAAATTTGGCACACAGGCCGGTCTGTCTGCCATTCTCAACTCTCTGCTCTCATACATTACTTTATGCATACATCACTCGTGAAGCTAATCTCGAACAACAACGACAACAACAGAAACAATATATTACATTATAAACGCAAGGAAAATGTGCATAAATAAATAATGTATGACTCATTAAAACTAATTGTAGACATGGCAGCCATAATTAGCTCAGTTAGATTTATCTACCACAGGCAGGGGAATATTTATTGTATTAATTCTACTTGACACTTTTTTTTAAAAAGTGGGCATATGTTCTGTATTGAGATGGTGTTCAAATATGTTGCGATTGTATGTATAGTGATTGGTGGTGTATTTGATTTCTTGTGGAAGATTGTTGCACAGCTGAGCGGCAGAGTAAGCTAAGCTTGTTTTGTATATTTCTATCCTAGGCTTAGGGACATGAAGTATATTTAGTCGTTCACTATGTCTTGAAACTATGGCCAAAGGTAGCTTGGTGCGTTTTGATATAGGAGGAAGGGGGAGAGGGTGGGAGAGAGAGAAGACGACGAGAGAGAGAGAGAGAGAGAGAGAGAGAGAGAGAGAGAGAGAGAGAGAGAGAGAGAGAGAGAGAGAGAACGAACGAACGAACGAACGATCAAACTTTATTTTAAAAGGGTAACAAATTGGGCACGCAGGCCCCTCTTACATTCGGCCCTTTCGATCACTCATCTTTCATTCATCAAATGTGCATGTTACATTTACATAGGGGGAAAAAACATTGTCAAATGGATTTTGTAAGCAAAAACAATGCATATTACGCATGGTACATTCACATGGGGAAAAAAAAAACACATTGTCAAATGAAAGTTGTAAACATAAACAGTGCATATTGCAATGTTGTGAGACACATCTCCCATCCACCCTCACACCCCGCAGCCACCAAAACACATCCCTCAGCCACCCACGCATCCTCCACCCACCACATCCCCACCCACCCACACATACCTCCACGCACTCACACAGACTCAGGCAAACATACATGCCCCCACCCACCCACCGATCCCCCACCCACACACATTTCCCCACCCACACATACATCCCCCACCTGTTAACACACATCCCCACCCACATACACATCTCTCCAGAGACAGAAAGAGATAAAAAAAATAGAAAGGCAGACCGGATGTCATAAAGGAACGTGAGAAAGTGTATTGAATGATCACGCGAGATAAGCTACATGTAATTACCCCAAACTTCACTCACAACCACAGTTTGATATAATCTGCGTGCATCTGTCACCTGCGGCTCGGCCAACTTTCAGCTGGCCGTCTCCACAACAATCACCGCCGCTGGAGGTGCAATAGCGCAGTAATGCTGTCACATCCGGTCGGTTATATTTCCCCGCTGACAAATCTGACTTTTTAGATTGCTCACACGCCGGCCCGGATCACATCAATTATGATTTTAATACACTTAACGTGACCAGGTCTCGCATAGAAGATATCAGCCGCCATGCTGTCATATGTGGGCCACCGCCAGCCGCGTTGTTCTTATGCTCAAACGCCGCTGTGTTGTCCGTTGTCTCGTGTGTGTTTTGTTTCTTCGTTCTCTCGCTTTGATCTCAAACTCAACCATACACGTATTCCCACTTCCAGTTCACTGAGTTGATATTTGAGTGTGGATTAGCTTTCCCTATTACCAATGTCCCTCGCCATCTGGCGAACGCACTCTGACTTCTGAGGTACTTGTAAATTACATCCCCAAGTCAAAGACGAAAAGTCAACATTTTAGTGTCCGGTTTAGGGGTTGAACCCGCTACTTCGGCATCAGCGCACTGGAAGTTTAAGAGCATATGATCTTATCTATCCGGCTATACTGACCGGCCTGTCACATTGTAACCATAGTTATGTTATTGTTTGAACTTTCCATCTGCAACCTCTCAAGGATTTCCCATACCCACCATGATATTGCGTAAAACGTCATCAGTGTGGGTGTAGTTACTGCAATAAGTCAAATCACTGCATGTACTGGACGTTGCCATCAGCCTCAACCACAGGCTGATGTTTACCTTCAGTAGCTTGCCATTGATGTCGGAACGAGACATCAACGTTCAGGACTGATCCCTCTACCCCGCTGGCAGCCAAATGGAAGTGGGAGAGCTATCACTCTTATCGTTAGAGCTACGGAGTTGTGTTTGGTGTGACGCATTCCGCGCTGCGGCAAAGAGACCGAGCCATATGGGATATAACACGGTGCAATGAAGTCGACCCTGTCGACTTTTAAGCGACTTTTTTAAAAATCACTCTATCATTTCAATCACGCCGACTCCAAAGCTCAAGATACAGTCAACAAGTGACTAAATATAAAATCAACATGTGACTAAATATATAAATCAACAAGTGACTAAATATAAAATCAATAAGTGACTAAATATAAAATCAACATGTGACTAAATATAAAATCAACATGTGACTAAATATAAAATCAATAAGTGACTAAATATAAAATCAACAAGTGACTAAATATAAAATCAACAAGTGACTAAATATAAAATCAACATGTGACTAAATATAAAATCAACATGTGACTAAATATAAAATCAATAAGTGACTAAATATAAAATCAACAAGTGACTAAATATAAAATCAACATGTGACTAAATATAAAATCAACAAGTGACTCTGGTGATCGAGTGAGATGGCAAAACATGACCGCCCACGCTTACCGGCATGGCACATGATGGATGGATGGACTAAATATAAACATCAAAAAGTGACTAAATATAAACGTCAACAAATGACTTAATATAAACGTCAACAATTGACTAAATATAAACGTCAACAAGTGACTAAATATAAACAGTCAACAAGTGACTAAATGTAAAAGCAACAAGTGACTAAATATAAAATCCACAAGTGACTAAATATAAAATCAACAAGTGAATAAATATAAAATCAACAAGTGACTAAATATAACCGTGCTCCCCACATCTGCCGACTCTGTGGCGGAGGGTGTTTCGGGCGCAATAAGTAATCCTGCGTACCGCGTTCAAAACACAATCGCGGGCGATTTGGCAGCAGACCGCCTTTCGTTGGTGTTCAGAAATGGCATGCGTGCTGGTAGTTCAGAAAGCAATGGCAAGCTACTGAACGTAACCTTGCCTAGAAGTCACAAACAGCTAAACATTGCTGGAGTTGACTACGGCGTCCTGTAAAGGATAAGCATCGAAGTTAACCCACATCCACTAGAGCTGCCGTGCTCCGCGGGGATCGAATAAACACAAGACTATAGACTCCTGCACGTTACATGAAGGACAAGACAGATCAATGCACCGCCATGACATGAAGACTGATGCTTTCTAAACAAATGAGAATAATGAGGAGCTTTCGTGTAGGTGGGCTCGGGGAAAGACAATCCGTATTTACTTTGTGTAAGACGGCGGGATTTCTCAATCCCAACTTTCCGCTGATCAAAGGCCGGGCAAATAGATGGCGCCAGGATTTGGCCCTGAGTAGGTAGCAGAGGCTGGTAGGAGAAGATAGGCAGCTAATCATTATCTCAGTGACGGCGAGGCGGATCAGACAGAAGTAGATCTGTAGTAACCACAGACTAGATGTGTCTTAGTCTTTCTGTTTCTCCGTCTGTGGGGGTGTTGTCATCTCTGTCGACAGCACTGTCTTTCTGTCTTCATTCTTGCGACAATTCTGTCCGTTGTTACGATATACCAGACGACGCGGTAGATATTAGAGAACATGCTAGACAACAGAAGATAGGACAGTTTACAGGATACACTAGACAACAGATGATAGGACAGTCTACAGGATACACTAGACAACAGATGATAGGACAGTCTACAGGATACACTAGACAACAGAAGATAGGACAATTTACAGGACACACTAGACTACAGAAGATAAGACAGTTTACAGGACTCACTAGACAACAGAAGATAGGACAGTCTACAGGACACACTAGACTACAGAAGATAGGACAGTTTACAGGACACACTAGACTACAGAAGATAGGAAAGTCTACAGGACACACTAGACTACAGAAGATAGGACAGTTTACAGGACATATTAGACAACAGAAGATAGGAAAGTCTACAGGACACACTAGACTACAGAAGATAGGACAGTTTACAGGACACACTAGACTACAGAAGATAGGACAGTTTACAGGACATATTAGACAACAGAAGATATGACAGTTTACACTAGACACACTGGACACCAAAAAGAAGTGAACAGTCATTTTAATACATAGACAGCAGAAAGAAGAAGGCTTATCAAGATAAACTAGACAATAGAAAGAAGTCTTCATGTGAGAGATTAGATAATAGAAAGAAGTCATCACAGGAGAGATTAGATAATAGAAGTCATCACAGGAGAGATTAGATAATATAAAGAAGTCTTCATATGAGAGATTAGATCATAGAAAGAAGTCATCACAGGAGATATTAGATAATAGAAGTCATCACCGGAGAGATTAGATAATAGAAAGAAGTCATCATAGGAGATATTAGATAATAGAATGAGGTCATCACAGTAGAGATTAGATAATAGAAGTCATCACATGAGAGCTTAGATAATAGAAGTCATCACGGGAGAGATTAGATAATAGAAGTCATCATAGGAGAGATTAGATAATAGAAGTCATCACAGGAGAGATTAGATAATAGAAAGATGTCATTACAGGAGAGATTAGATAATAGAAAGAAGTCATCACAGGAGAGATTAGATAATAGAGAGAAGTCATCACAGGAGAGATTAGATAATAGAAAGAAGTCATCACAGGAGAGATTAGATAATAGAATTCATCACAGGAGAGATTAGATAATAGAATTCATCACAGGAGAGATTAGATAACAGAAGTCATCACAGGAGAAATTAGGTAATAGAAAGAAGTCATCACAGGAGAAATCAGACAGCAGACAGAAGTGAATAGACAGACACCGGCAGACTCAGTTGCCCCGTTGATCAAACGAGTGTGTGTCGACGCTCAACCAACCAGCAACAATTTAATGACCCTAAGTTGTGCCTGGGCTGTCTGCGTGTGTTTGTTGCTTTCGTTAAGTTCCAGACATTGTGGATGTAGTCAGCTCGTGCTGCGGCCGCGGATCAAACTGCTACCAACCACTCCGGGCAGGGAAGCGGGGCTGGAAGAAACCCAACTAATGTCCGACTTAATTCAATTTTCTAGAATTATTTCTTTCTTGTCAGAGAAGAATTAATTCAGGTTTCTCTGTCAGCGCGTGCACTGAATGGAATCTGGGTTTCTGTTGTGAAATATGGGAGTCGGTGTACTGTCCGTGGCCGTGGCTCCGTGAAGACCCGTGCCGACATGATAGCAATACTGTAGTCGAGCATCCATCTCGCTGAATGCAAGTTTACCGTGAACTTGTATGTTCACGATGAACAACGGGGATCCTATAGTCTATTTACTTTTGTCTGCCTCAATATAAAATTCCATATCTCAGTAACCAACTGAGGGAAAATGTTGAGATTTATTATATAACCTTATCATTATGTCCAACCAACAAAAAATGATTTGTTCTGGAGATTGTACAGCAGATTTCAAAGTTTGTTTATTTGTGGTATATAATTTACGGGTCAGAGATGAAGTGAACATTATTAAATGTATTATTGTAAAACAAGTTTGTTAACGAGAAATCACTAGTTTTTCAACAAAACATCAAAATTTAAAAAAAAATGTCGCCGCTTTCCATGATTTCAGTTGCTTTTGGACCTATCAAAGAAATATTCCTTGGGTGTGGGTAAATATAAGACCGCAGGACAAAATTCATAACGATGCAACAGACAGTTTTCAAAATAATTGATCGTGAATGAAGGCATTCATTTCTGGACAGACTATAACATAAACGGTATAAATATAGGCATACAACTAGTATAGGTACAAATACAGGCATACAACAAGCATAGGTACAATGTACTCTGGTCCTGTCTCTTGTCCCTCTCTGGTCCTGTTTCTGGTCATGTCTCTGGTCCTGTCTCTTGTCCTCTCTCTTGACACTCTAGACACAGTAAACGATTAAATATACTACACATTCCGAAGCCTAGGATAGACTTATACAAAACAAGCTTAACGTACTCTGCAGCTCAGCTGTGGAACAATCTTCCACAAGAAATCAAAGACATCACCAATCCCTATACATATAATCGCAAATTATTCGAACACTATCTCAGTACGAGCCGGCTTCGTGGCTTAGAGGTTAGCGACTTCTCTCCGTAATCTCGTATACTCTCGTAGGTAACGTGATGACGGTGAGAATCAGCAGTGGTTCGAATCGCATCGGTAACTTACGGGGTATGTGAGGCGGCCGCCCAGAAAACAGTGGCAAACTACTGAGAGTAATCTTGCCAAGAAATCAACATACAGCTGAAAGATGCTGGTGTTGACAGCGATGTCCTGTAAAGGATATGCAAAACATTTATTTATTTATCTCAGTACGGATTATCTTCCCCCTTAATAATACAAATAATAATAATAACAAAACCCTAGTATAACAGCCAGTCCCCTTTTGGTAGGCCAGTATATTCCACATGGCTAATAACAAGTGTCAGATCATTATCTAATATTACTGAGTAGTGTAGTTTTGATGTTCGCATTTTGCCCATGCCTTTATAATGCATATCTTTTATATTGTTGCTGTTCTCTGTTAGCCTTGAATGATGTGTGAATGAAATAATGCATGAAAGAGAGTGATAGAAGAGCAGAATGTTAGACGGGCATGCGTGCCCAATTCTTAAACCTTTGAAAATAAAGTTTGTTTGTTCGTTCGTTCTTGTTTTGTCGCTGGTCCTGTCTCAGGACCTGTATTTTGTCCTGTCTCTGGTCCTATCTCTGGTCCTGTCTCTGGTCCTGTCTATAGTCCTGTTTCTGATCGTATCTCTGGTCCTGTCTCTGGTCCTATCTCTTGTCCTGTCTCTGGTTCTGACTCTGGTCCTGTCTCTGGTCCCGTCTCTGGTCCTGTCTCTGGTCCTAACTCTGGTCCTGTCTCTTGTCCTCTCTCTCTTGTTTTGTCTTTGGTCCTGTGTCAGGACTTGTCTTTGGTCCTGTCTCTGGTCTCGTTTCTGGTCCTGTCTCTGGTCCCGTCTCTGGCCCTGTCTCTGGTCTTGTCTCTTGTCCTGTCCATGTCCTGTCTCTTATCATGTCTCTGGTCCGGTTGTCTCTTGTCCTGTATATGGTCCTGCCTCTTGTCCTGTCTCTTGTTCTGTCTCTGGTCGTGTCGCTGGTCCTGTCTCTTGTCCTGTCTCTGGTACTGACTCTGGTCTTGTCTCTTGTCCTGTCTTGTCTCTGGTCTTGTCTCTTATCCTGCTCCTGGTCTGCCTCTTGTCCTGTCTCTGGTCCTGCCGTGTCCTTTCATTGGTCCTTCTCTGGTCCTGATTCCGCTCTGTTCAAACGTCAGTTCAGTCTGTGGTATGGTCTTTGGGGAAAGTCTGGTTACACAACCGAACCATCAGGCCAGCTGTGCACCTACACATCTACACACACCTACACACACCCACACACACACCCACACACACATACACACACCCACACGCACACACACACACACACACACACACACATCCACCGCAGACGCTGCGAGCTATTGCTTCCACAAGTCATCGTGTCCCATCCTGTCACATCCTGTCCCATCCTGTCCCATCGTGTCACATCCTGTCCCATCCTGTCCCATCGTGTCGCATCCGGGCCAGTCTGACTCCTCCCTACACACTCCTACCTACACACAGAAGTCACAAACAAAAGGTTGCACGATTTATTGCCTGCCATATTTGGCTGCATCTGATCAAGTGTGTAGTAAATAATTATACACCGTGTGAAGTAAATATAATTTGGCTGAAATACTTCATGGGAATCTCGACATATGAAGTCCATAAACGGGCACTCTCCCGCTGTTTATGTTTCACCTCGACACCGCAAGGTACAAGAGGAACAGGATGAGATGATGGACGGGCACTCTCCATCTGTTTATGCTTCACCTCGACACCGCATGAACGTTCTGAACATAAACAATGCATATGACCAAGTTATGAGACAGACAGACAGCCAGACACATAACACACGCACATGCATAAACACATACATACATACATTCCTGCATACATACTTACATCACACCCACTCAATAACACACAAATACACACTCCCTCGCATACACATATACTTTCTCACAATAAAAAAACTCACTAACAAGATGAGGTGAGATTATCAGATTAAACATTTAGAACACACGGTCCCTGATACCGTACGAGTCTTTGATACTGTACGAGTCTTTGATACTGTACGAGTCTCTGATACTGTACGAGTCTCTGATACTGTACGAGTCTCTGATACTTTTCGAGTCTCTGATACTGTACGAGTTTCTGATACTGTGCGAGTCCCTGATACTCTACGAGTCTTTGATACTGTACGAGACTCTGATACTGTACGAGACTCTGATACTGTACGAGTCTCTGATACTCTACGAGTCTTTGATACTCTACGAGTCTTTGATACTCTACGAGTCTTTGATACTGTACGAGTTTTTGATACTGTACGAGTCGTTGATACTATACGAATCTTTGATACTCGAGTCTCTGATACTGTACGAGTCTCTGATACTGTTGAGTCTCTGATACTGTACGAGTCCCCGATATTGTACGAGTTAATTTCCGATACAACGCGGACGTGGAGCATTTGTTATCCCCACGGTAATCGCGCGTGGAATCTCGTGTCAGTTTTTCATACAAACTTTGATAATGTCTGAGAATATTGTCAGTCTCACAGAGTCCCCTCATCCACAACCAGGTCCCGTCTATCGTCTGCTGTTTCTTCCCACAGAGATATTCCAGAACCACCCCGAGGGTCACCTCAAACTCGACGACTGCGACTTCGACTCCAGAGAGTGTCTGTGGTACAACGTCGACCCAGATGGTCGGAGCGATTTCCGCTGGCGGGTGGAGAACACAACGTCAACAGACGACGAGCTGACGCATCACAAGAAATCTGGGTCACAAGCTCCACCACCAGGTCAGATGATTACTCTTAATATAAAACGTATATCACACATGTTTATATCACATGTCTATAACACATGTCCACATCACACGTCTATATCACATGTCTATAACACATGGCTATATCACATGTCTATAATACACGTCTATTTCACATATCTATATCACATGTCTATATCACATGCTTATATCACATGTTTGTATCACATGTTTATATCACGTCTATATTACATATCTATAACACATTTCTATATCACATGTCTTTATCACATGTCTTTATCATATGTCTGTAACACATGTCTACAGTACGCGAGTAGTACCTTACGTGCACGTGGATGAGGAAATGGTGTCCGGGTCGGGTGTCCGCCGGTCGTATTTTCTTATATAAAAAGTCTACCACCGCAAGCGGACCCCCTGAAAAACGGACCTCAATTGACCCAGATGTTTGAAATAGGCGGGTATTTTTGGGTACTACCGGTTGACATTTCCGGTTGACTACTTCCGGAAGACTGCTTCTGGTCCATAAGTGGCAGTGGTGTGTTCCCCCAAACCCGTTCCCTCCTCCACCCGCCCGTCCGACCGCCCCCGAGACCGATCGAAGACAGCGAGGCAAGCCCCGGGCATGTGGAATACTTATATGGATAAGTAGACCAAATGTGCATAGGGCATCCGGGTCGAGTCCCAGTGTGTGTGTGTGTGTGTGTGTGTGTGTACGGGGTGGGCCGATGTAAGGGGCGCGAGGGAATGGGCCCCTACCCCGGATATTAGCCTTTGCCCCACCAGAAGAGGCCACCAAAATTCACACCGAAATGCAAAGAATGGTGTGCAGTGCAGCCAGATCAAAGGCAGTAATTGGCAATAATACACTGTGATCTGAGCGAAAAGGACCATAGACAATGCCAATGTGTAATTCGAATCGATGTCACCACCACCCCTATCCAGTTCAACCTCAAGGAGAAGTTATAGTAGGGTCCATAACCGGCTCAGAATGATAGTCCTGTGACTAGACAGCCACCGAAGCAGCTAGTCTTATCAATCCGAAGGTGATTGTTATCCTTTTTTTTTTTAAACCTTTATTGAGTGTTAAGAAACATTTGCTTTTGTATTGTTCGTGTTGTTACAGAGCGTTGCATGTGGAAGTGTAGGTGACATATGCGCAAATTTTTACAACATTTGTTTCAACATTTTTACATTTGATATGGGGGGTAACGAAAAACGAGTACAAACAACAACAAGACGATAGTATACCATTTTTTCCCCTCTGCCACCCTCTCACCCGTCAGGTTCAACCCCACCAATACCATCATCACCACTTGGTAATGAGGGAAATGGCAGTAAAAACCTGTTGGAACCAAACTGGTGAAGGCGGCAGTAGCATCAAAACCAACAGTGTCGAAAAGGGGGTGGGGGTGGGTGTCAAGGGGTATACTAGTTTACAATGCAGAAAGGTAGTTGTTGCATTTGTAATGTTCGTGTTGTTACATGTGTACTGTGTGTTCAGTATTTGTGTGCGTGTATTTACGGATCGTTGCGTCTGGGCGTGTAGGTGACATAGAGACATCGGGGGGGGGGGGGGGGGGGTACGGGGTGTCAGGCATTGGTAGCACCTTTGGTAAGGATGGCTCTCATGTCCTTTCAGGACCCATACCCCACTGGTCCAAGTCTGACACCCAGCTCGTGCCTGTGGCTCCTAGTAGCTGTCAGCATGCGACAGCGGCCACCCCCGGGCAACAGCTGTGAGAGGCTGGCTAAACCAGGCATGGGTATCCGATTTGGTGTCAAACCAAGAGGTAAACTAGGGTATGCCTACCCAGCATGTGAAGACAGGATTCGGCAGACTGCACGGAAGAAATCATTCCTGATTCAACGGGCAAGACGGCGTTTACCTGCAAAGCGTTGTGGAACGTAATGAGCACGGCAAGGCACGTAGAGCGCCCTGGTCATCCACTGCAACTGTATTCGTCTCCAATCGTCTCGACTTGTCTTGCCACTGGACTCAGATGGACTCAGGCGAGAGAGTGAGGTCGACGAATTGCGCAACTCTTCCTCACTTTAATCCAAGTCATCGCGCAAGTCATTCTTCATCCAACGTCACATATCACCTTCAAGCCCTGTGGCGATGGGCGAGCGGCAAAGCGGCAGGCGTGGGTACGCTGGCAGCCGTAGTCGCAGACCTGCACACAGGCGGCTCAGGCCATATGGTCGTCTTCTACTGACCGGAGCAGCAGTGGGATTCGGCAGCCCCCTGAGCGACTGAGCAGCCCTCTATAGGAACACACTGCTCACCTCCATAGCATGAGGAAGGGGCTAGAAAAGGTGCCCTAAACATTGTCTGCTTCATCACTACCTAACCAGCTAGCCGCGGTTGGTGGGTACCCTAAACTGCGGTCGACATACAAAGAAAGATAAAACAAGCAAAGCTAAAAGAGTAAACCATATTCCCTTAACAATTGGAACTTGGAATGTACGCACCCTACTTGACAGAGACGGCGCGTCGGGTCCAGAGAGACGAACAGCACTGATTGGGAGAGAGCTCGGCAGGTACAACATCGACATTGCAGCCTTGAGCGAGACACGACTTGCAGAAGAAGGCCAAATCTGTGAAATTGGTGCCGGCTACACATTTTTCTGGAGTGGAAGGAAAAGCGAGGAAAGACGCCAATCCGGTGTGGGATTTGCCATTAAGTCGGCCCTGGTCGGCAAATTAGCTGGATTTCCAAAGGCTGTAAACGACAGGCTCATGACCATGAAGTTGCCTCTGCTGAATGGAAGGAAGCACGCAACCATTGTGAGTGTCTACGCACCAACTATGACCAACGAAGATGATGTCAAGAATAAGTTCTATGAGGACCTGCACAATGTATTAACATCTGTTCCCAAAGGAGACAAACTTATACTCCTTGGGGATTTCAATGCCAGAGTAGGCACGGACACCACCTCTTGGAGTGGCATTATTGGAAAGCATGGAGTCGGAAATTGTAACAGCAATGGACTCCGCCTCCTTCAGACTTGTGCCGAACATGATCTCCTGATTACGAACACAATTTTCCGTCTCCCCATGAGAAATAGGACATCGTGGATGCACCCTCGCTCGAAACACTGGCACCTCATTGACTATGTCATCGTCAGGAGGAGTGACAGACAAGACGTTCGAGTGACAAAATCCATGTGTGGTGCCGAATGTTGGACAGACCATCGTCTCATTGTCTCGAAAATGAACATCCACATCAGGCCACCACGGCGTCCTCAAGGGGCGAAAATGCAAACAAAGCTAAATGTCACCCGCCTAAACAGCAAGAAAATGCAGCAGTCGTTTGAAAATATGCTGGAAGACCGCCTCAAGCCCAATGCTGAAGCTAAACAGGATACAGAAACAGAATGGAGAGCCCTAAAGGACACGATTTACAACACTGCTATGGAAATCCTGGGTCCAGCCCCCCGAAAGCATAAAGACTGGTTTGATGAAAATTCCGAAGACATCAACCAATTGCTGGCCGAGAAACATCTTCTCCTCAAGGCACATTTGAATGACCCAAAGTCAACATCAAAAAAAGATGCTTTCAAGAACATTCAGAGAGTAGTGCAGCAGAAACTTCGGCACATGCGGGACTCCTGGCTGAGCAGCAAAGCTGATGAAATTCAGGGCTTTGCTGACAGCCACGATATGAAAAACTTCTACGACTCACTGAAAGCGGTCTATGGTCCTTCATCACCAGGCATAGTTCCCCTCCTCAGTGCAGACGGGGGAACATTGGTCACCGATAAGAAAGAAATCCTCCAACGCTGGGCAGAGCATTTCAGCAAAATCTTAAATGCAACTTCCTTCTTCGATGATGAAACCATCAATTGCCTTCCTCAAGTTCCCACCAATGAGACTCTTGATGACCTGCCAACCATAGTGGAAATAAACAAAGCCATCCAGCAACTCTCCAGCGGCAAGGCACCTGGTCCTGACTCCATCCCAGCAGAGATATACAAGGCAGGTGGGCCGGTCCTAACAGAGCAGCTTCACCAAGTCTTCACAAACATATGGATGAACGAGACCATGCCACAAGATTTTAAGGACGCGTCAATAGTCCACCTTTACAAACGTAAAGGAAACCGCCAATCCTGTGACAACCACCGAGGCATCTCCTTGCTTTCAATTGCAGGGAAGATACTCGCCAGAATTCTTCTCAATCGCCTCACAGCCCATCTCGATCAAGGTCTTCTTCCTGAGAGTCAATGTGGCTTCAGAAAAGAACGTGGAACTGTTGACATGATTTTCGCTGCAAGGCAGCTGCAAGAGAAATGTCAGGAACAGAACTGCGAAATGTTCTCCACTTTCATTGACCTTACCAAGGCTTTTGATACAGTCAGCAGAGAAGGACTGTGGAAGATTATGGCAAAATATGGCTGTCCACGAAAGTTTGTCCAAATAGTGCGGCTATTTCATGACGGCATGCAGGCAAGAGTACAGGAAAATGGTGAGCTGTCTGAACCCTTTCCTGTCACCAATGGAGTGAAGCAAGGATGTGTCCTGGCACCAACACTGTTCAGCCTCATGTTTTCAGCCATGTTGATGAATGCCTTCGAGAACGACGACATTGGAATAGACATCAACTACCGTATGGATGGAAAGTTATTCAATCTCAGAAGGCTGAAAGCTAAAACCAAAATTAACAGCGGCACCGTCAGAGAGCTCCTGTTTGCTGATGATTGCGCTCTATACGCCAACTCAGAGGCGGACATGCAACATAATGTTTCAGCTTTCTCACATGCCTGTGCCAACTTTGGGCTCAATATCAACTTGGAGAAGACTGTAGTTATGTACCAGCCAGCTCCAGGGAATAATCACACTGTGCCGAATATCAAAGTGAATGATCATAGACTAAGTGTTGTGGACAAATTTACCTATCTTGGCAGCACCCTGTCACAAGCTGCCACAATCGATGACGAAGTGAATGCAAGAATCTCCAAGGCCAGTGCAGCCTTTGGCAGACTGTACAAGAATGTATGGGACAGAACTGGAATAAGCCTGCAAACAAAGCTAAAAGTCTACAAAGCAGTTGTATTATCCACACTGCTATATGCTTGTGAAACCTGGACTGTTTATCAGCGACACGCTAGGAAATTAAACCACTTCCACACAGTCTGCCTAAGGAAGCTACTGAAGATTAAATGGCAAGACAAGATTCCAGACACTGAAGTCCTAGAAAGAGCATCCATGCCCAGTATCCACACTCTACTGATGAAGAATCAGATTCGCTGGGCTGGTCACTTGACTCGCATGCCAGATCACAGGCTCCCTAAACGAATTTTTTACAGCGAACTGCGTTGTGGTAAACGCTCCCAAGGTGGCCAGAGGAAACGTTTTAAAGACACTCTGAAAATTTCACTGAATGCTTTTGGAATTCATCATGACACCTGGGAGGCTGCAGCCAGAGACCGAAATTCGTGGCGTGCATCATTGCGCAAAGGTGCAGTCATATGTGAGGCAACCAGGACTGCAAGAGCTGTGAAGAAAAGGCAGGACAGAAAAACCACTGCAGGAAATCCTCCTCCAGAGACGTCAAGCATTCTTTGTCCACATTGTCAAAGAACATTTCGAGCCAAAATAGGCCTTATCAGCCATCTTAGAACCCACGGCTCCACACCTTCAACCCCACTGGATGAAATGAATGGTCATCATCATTCTTGATGGACAAACAACAGGTGACATATGTGCAATATTACAACAATTAATTCATTTGCATATTTACATGTCAAAAGGGGGGGGGGGGGGGGGGGTAACCCAAAATTTATTTATTACCGTGCTTGTTCCCCCTGTCACCACCATCTCCAGCCGGCTCCAAAGCCACCAATATCATCGCCACTTTTTCAGTAATGATGGCAGTAGCAGCCATTGATAGAACCAACCAGCGAGGGCGGTAGCAGCGTCAAAACAACCAACAGTAAACAAGCGGGGAGGAGGGGAAACTGAGGGAGCATAATAGTAATAGTAAACTTCCATACAAATTAACAACAATAAAATTGATAGCAATAACCCTTAATAATTGAAAGACGAAAAAATAATAGACGTGTAGGTGACATATGCTTAAATTTTCCAACATTTTATACATTTGAACATTTCTTCATTGACATTGTTGTAAGGAAATGTTTTAAATCAAAAGCGTGATGGTAGTGGGCTGCTATTATTTCCCCTGCCGCCCCGCTCTCCTGTCAGCTCCAAAACTCCTACCAAGTACCATCACCACTCCTCGGTGATGATAAACATGGCGGTGCAAGAACTGTTTAGAACCAAACGGTGAGGGTGGCAGCAGAGACAACAATCACAATATCAAACAGGTGGGAAAGGGGGATGTGACCGTATACGCGTTTACAAAGCCATATATATTAATAGTGATTACAATGATAATAATGCAAAGTAACAACCAAATACATAAATAACTATAATAGTGACAAGGAATAACAGTGCTAAGACTAAGGGTGATAGTGATAGACAATGATAATAAATAGTTTTAACATGTGATTCTATGTGCTGAATTGATTATCTTAGGAATGGTGTTTACATGAAATACATCTTATAATAATAATGACAACGAATAAAAACTACTAAGGGTGATAACAGCAATGCTAATATTAATAAACACAATGGTAGGATTTGTTTTGATAATGATCACATTTTCCAAACATGTGATTCCATTTGCTAAAATGATTTTCTTAGAAATGGTGTTAAATTATGGCTGGTACATACAATAACAATTGCATCCTGCACTGTTTAATAATATAGTAGGTGTAAAAAGGAGTTGGTTATCTTTTTTTCTCCTTGCTTATTTTTTTATTTTTTTATTTTACATATACTTGCAACATGCAATGTTCAATAATAGCAGAAGTAAAAGGAGTTGGTTATCTTTTTCTCCTTGCTTATTTTTTCCCTTTTGGTCTTATTTGTAAGGGTTCATTCATTTTTTCCCTTCCTCTTTTTTTTTTTTTTTTTAAACTTATTGTAGAAAGTAAACAAGCATCAGTATTAGCACACATTTTTACAATCTTTACATTTTTGTTTCCCTTGCCACCCTCTCACCAATTTGGTTCCACTCCACCAATGCCATTACCCCCCTCTCTGGGCAATGATGGTAAAGGCAGGATAAATATTTGAACCAAACCGGTGTGGGTATCAGCAACGGCAGCAACAAACCATGAGCAAGGGGAGGGTGGGGGGGGGCGCATTGGAAAGGGGTTTTGGTTTATTACTAATGATGATAATAATAATAATGACAGGAGGAGACATACTGAGGGTAATAACAGCAATTATAAAAAACAGCAATGGTAATAATAGTTATGAAAATGATAAACATTTTTACAATATGTGATTCCATTTGCTAGGATGATTTTCTTTGTAATGGTGTTAAACATAGCCTAGCAGGTACATACACATGCAAACTGCAGTTTTTAGTAATACTTGGAGTAAAGGAGTGGGTTATATTTTCCTCCTTGTTTTTTTTCCTAAATGTAGAGGTTCATTCATATTTTCCTCTTTGTTCTCTCTTTCTTTTGTGTTTTAATAAAAATTTAACTAAGCATTTGTATTAACACAAGTGTTTACAGTATCATTGGTTTGGTAACCATTTGTGATTTTGTATTCATTCATTCAACACTCACTCACATGATTCAAAGGGGGTGACAAAGAGAGGAAAGGACATGACCACTCTTTATGATGGTACAGGTTGGACAAATGTTTGAAACAAAATAGTGGGGGTAGTAGCAATAGCAACAAACCTTAAGCAAAGGTGGGGGGGGGGGACATGGGAGTTGAAGTTGTAAATTAATAATGATGATATCCTTAATACTTTTCAAATTAATGATACTAAAGATAATAAGGGTAAGATAATGATAGTAATAATAATAATGATCATAATAGTAGTAGACATTTTCATAATAATAAACATAATAAACAACAACAAACATATATTAATAATAATAGTAATAATAAAAATAATAATAATAATAATACTAATATTAATAATAATAATAAATAGTATAATAGATATGTGATTCTATTTACTAAAGTGATAAAGTTAGTAGTGGTGGTAGTATAGCACAACAAGTGCATTTAAAGCCAAACATTCCATGAATAGTACATTGGAATGGGAGGAGTTGATTTTCTTTTCTCCTTTTTTCTTTTCCCCTTATCTATAAATGTTAAAACCATCATTTTGAAACAAATAAAACAAGCATTTATATTTCCACTATTCTTTACATAAGGGACTTTCCATTTGTCTTTTGACCATATGTGATCTTTTTAATCATTTACTCATCATTCACTCACAGTTTCTTCTTTCTTTCTCACGCTCATGTATACCAAATTTGTAATACAATAAGGAATACATGTGGTTTAATCTGGAAATAGTTGTGATATTTTGCGCGTGTACATAAATGATATTAAGTGTGTGTTATATGTGTAGTGCTTGTGTCTGGCTGAGTTTCTGCATGTCCATATGAGATGTCTATAGTAAGGAAAGAGCTATAAGTAGTTTTGTGTGTATGTCTTTTGCTGACTTTTGGTAGAGTGTTGAGAAATATTGCTTTATATATGTCGGTTTGTTTGCCTGTGTGTGTTTGTATGAGGTGTTGGAGTGTTGCGCGTGTGGCAGTAATTGTTGGACATGTAAAATAAATGTGTTCCTCTGTCTCTTGTGTGTTGTTTCTACATAGTTGGCATTGTTTGTCTATGTATTGTCCCTGTGTTGTTGGAGTCATGCTGTATAATAACCTATATGTGATTTCTCTAGCTGTTGGTGTTATGTGTTTGTTGTGTAGGTTTGAAAAGGTGCATGTGAAGTCAGACATGAAGTATTTGTATCCTCTTTTGATCCTAAGTTTGAGTGGTGGTGCTTGCTCTCTAACTAACTGTTTGTATATTGTGTGTGTTGTTTGCTGTATTAACTGTTCATGTCCTTGTATTGCCTGTATGCATGTCTGATAGAATGTTGGCAGTGTTCCCTGATAGTGTGCAGTTGCATTGTTAAGTGGTGTGAGGTGTTTGATGTTGTGGGCTATGTAGTATAGTGCTAATCTGTGCTGTTCTGGGTGTCTGATGATTTTACCTATGTAACTAATCCTAAGTGACAGTATTTTTGTGTGGATGTCTTGTAGTGAAATACCCCCCTGTTTCCTGTCTTGTATGAGAGTTTTGTGTTTAATGCTGTGTATTGTGTTTGTGAAGATAAAGCATCTGATTTGTTTGTTTATGTTTGTGATGGTCTGTTTGGGAGGGTCCAGTACTGTCGCTAAGTATATTATTTTGGGTATTATGAATGTGTTGACTACTGTGCTTCTACCAAATATTGTGGATGTTTTGTACCTATACCTATGTAACATGTCTGTGATCTTTTGGGTCAGTGCGTGCCATGTCTGTGTGTGTGTTTCTGTGGGATCACATGGAAATGTGATCCCATACAGTTTCATGGTGTCTGTGTGTCTCAGATCTGGAGGGAAATCAGACTTTTGTTTCCACTTTCCTAGACCCATGATATATGATTTCTGTACATTTACTTTGGCTCCACTGCCTTTTCCAAAATGGGTAAAGGTGTGGAGTATGTGTTAATTATACCAGAAATATAACAATTTTTTTGTATCTTATTACGTGTATTAATTATGTTAATGTATGCAGCGCTAGTATTTATATAGCATAATCTGGCTTCAGACTTTTTCCTAAAGTTGAAAATAACTGAATTACACATTGACATTATATACGGTGTCCATTACATCTGAAAATATAAATATTAATTTCAAATAATATAATTAATAACTTATTAAAATATCTTTGAAATATAAATGTATTAAAATAACCAGAGTTATTGCTCTTTGCAAACAGAATAAATAGTCTCCCTTTCCACAAGTAAAGAAATGTTACTTCCGTCAGGTAAAGGTCACGCGCTAAACCCATCACACATACGTGAGAAATATGATATCCACTGGCCAACGGTCATTGCTTTAAACAACGTAGTGATAAATGTGACGCTAATTAAACCTGACAGGCTAGCCGCGGTCCGCGGTGTGGCGAGTAATGCCGGGTAGTGAAATTTGGAATGTAGAGGTTTTAAATGAACATACATTCGCGTTGTGTGTGTGTGAGAGAGAGAGAGAGAGAGAGAGAGGAGAGAGAGAGAGAGAGAGAGAGAGAGAGAGAGAGAGAGAGAGAGAGAGAGAGAGAGAGAGAGCTATAAACTATGATTAACACATTTGGTTGAACTTAGGCCAAACTTTTCACATTTTTGTTAACAAATTTTCCCACGTTTCATAAGTTTGACTTAGATTTTTATAAGTTTGGTTGAAATGTGGCCAAAAATTTCACTTAGGTAACAAAGTTTCCTGTTTTTTATAATTCTGATTGAAATTTGGCTAAAATTTTCACATTTAGTTAAGAAATATTCCTATTTAATTGTATAAGTGTTGTTGAAATTTGGCCAAAATTTTCACATTTGATTAACAAATTTTCCTACTTTTCATATGTTTGACTGAGATTTATATAAGTTTTGTTGAAATGTGGTCAAAATTTTTCACTTTGGTTAACACATTTCCTACTTTTCTTAAATTTCGTTGAAATTTGACCAAATTTTCACATTTTGGTTAATACATTTTCCCACTTTTCATAAGTTTGGCTGAGATTTTTGTATAAGCTTGATTGAAATATGGCCAAAAATTTTCACTTTGGCTAAAATGTTTCCTACTTTTCATAAGTTTGGTTGAGATTTTTATAAGTTTGGTTGAAATGCGGTCAACAGTTTTCCTACTTTGGTTAACCCGTTTCCTTACCTTTGTTAAAATATTTCTTGAATTTGTCATCATATGTATCATTTTCTCACCACATGACAACTAGATATACCGTAAACACTAAAAATTCAACAACCAAGACGTAATTATTATATATAGTATATATATATATATATATATATATATATATATATATATATATATATATATATATATATATATATATATATATATATATATATATACTGTTTATTTACAGTATTTCAGTACATTTTACAAGAATAAAAATACACAATGTCGTTATACAAAATAGATGATGCGGTATGAGCTGGTATACATAGTATGATCACAACATTTTATTTTCACATACAGAGCTATACACATTGTATGTTGTTTCTGGATTTCTTCACACCTTGTCTGAGTAGGTTGGTTTTTCCGACTGGTAGCCTGGTATGTATCTGTCACTTGACGTGTACTCATAAGACTGGTCTCCTGCTTGGTGGGCTGACATCTGAGTATTGTAGACAACCGGGGCATCAATCGTGCATCCACGTACACAACTACAACAACTAACATTGACAACCACTAGACATACACACCAACTGTCATCGACAGCCACTAGACGTACACAACAAGCTATAATGAACAGCCACTAGACTACACAACAAACTATAATGAACAGCCACTAGGCATACACAATAACTAACATGGACAGCCAGTAGACATACACAATAACTAACATGGCCATCCAGTAGACATACATAACAACTGACATGGACAGCCAGTAGATATACACAACAACTGACATGGACAGCCACTAGACATACACAACAAACTATAATGAACAGCCACTAGGCATACACAATAACAAACATGGACAGCCAGTAGACATACACAATAACTAACATGGACAGCCAGTAGACATACATAACAACTGACATGGACAGCCAGTAGACATACATAACAACTGACATGGACAGCCACTAGACATACAAAACAACCGACATGGACAGCCACTAGACATACACATCAACTGACATGGACAGCCACTAGACATGCACAACAACTGACATGGACAGTCACACTGACATACACAACAGCTGACATGAACAGTCACACAGTCATGTGTGATGTCATGGACAGCCACTAGACGTACACAAATGTCATGGACAGCCAGACAGACATACACAACAACTGTCATGGACAGCCAGACAGACATACACAACAACTGTCATGGACAGCCAGACAGACATACACAACAACTGTCATGGACAGCCAGACAGACATACACAACAACTGTCATGGACAGCCAGACAGACATACACAACAACTGTCATGGACAGCCACTAGATATACACAACAACTGTCATAAACAACCACTAGACGTACACAACAACTGAAATCTCATCTAATCTCCCACAGGTAAATACCTACAAATGTCAATGTCCCAGACTCTTGTCTAATTGATTACAGATAGACACCTACAGCTGTCAATGTCCCAGCATCTTGTCATATTTTCCACATATAAACCTATAACTGTCAGTGTGCCAGCGTCTTGTCTCATCTCACACAAATACTTACACCGTCAATGTGCCAGCATCTCGTCTTATCTCACACAGGTAAATACCTACAACTGTCAATGTCTCATCTCACACAGGTAAATACCTACAACTGTCAATGTCCCAGCATACGCCGGGTAGTGTAGCCATCCTTCGCAGCGTATCCTTTCAGGCTCAGCTCTCCGGAAACAGTTCTTGCCAGGTCAGTCTTGTCTGTATCCTGTGTCTTGTATCTTGTCTGTGTCTTGTCTGTGTCTTGTCTGTGTCTTGTCTGTGATTTGTCTTGTGTCTTGTATGTGTCTTGTGTCTTTTCTGTGTCTTGTCGTGTCTTGTCTCTGTCTTGTCTCTGTCTTGTGTCTTGTCTTTTGGCTTGTCTTGTGTCTTGTCTTGTGCCTTGTTGTGTCTTGTCTGTGTCTTGTGTCTTGTCTGTGTCTTTTCTTGTGTCTTGTCTGTGTCATGTCTTGTGTCGTGTTTTGTGTCTTGTCTTGTGTCTTGTCTTGTGTCTTGTTTGTTTCTTGTTCTGTGTTTGTCTTATGTCTTGTATTATGTCTTGTATTATGTCTGTTATGTGTCTTGCTATGTCTTGTCTGTGTCTTATCTTGTGTCTTGTCTTGTGTCTTGTCTTGTGTCTTGTCTTGTGTCTTGTCTTGTGTCTTTTCTTGTGTCTTGTCTAGTGACTTGTCTGTGTCATGTCTTGTGTCGTGTTTTGTGTCTTGTCTTGTGTCTTGTTTGTTTCTTGTTCTGTGTTTGTCTTATGTCTTGTATTATGTCTGTTATGTGTCTTGCTATGTCTTGTCTGTGTCTTATATGTTTGTCTTGTCTGTCTAGTCTTGTCTTGTGTCTTGACTGTGTCATGTCTTCTCTTGTCATTATTTTGTCTGTATCTTGTCTTGTGTCTTGTCTTGTGCTTTGTCTTGTGTTTTGTCTGTCTTGTCCTGTGTCTTGTCTGTGTCTTGTCTTATGTGTTGTCTGTGTCTTGTCTGTGTCTTGTCATATGTGTTGTCTGTGTCTTGTTTTGTGTCTTGTCTTGTGTCTTGTTTGTGTCTTTTCCCACTGTACCACTCCACCACTGTACCACTCCACCGCTGTACCACTCCACCACTGTACCACTCCACCACCGTACCACTCCACCACTGTACCACTCCACCGCTGTACCACTCCACCACCGTACCACTCCAACATGAACAATGATCCATGACACAACTGAAGAGAAAGCCTACAGCCTACATCAAATCCCCGCTCTGCCTAGCGTCTCCAGGTCTCCCCGCTGACCTCGGATTGGCTGTAAAATATCCCGGAAATTCACAACCCCATCACATATTCATTCATTCATGTTTTCAAATCCAGGTGCACTTAACTAAGCCATTTAGGTCAAATCAAGTGCTTTCTCTGCCCAGCGGATTGATTGTAAAGTATCCCCAGCAATTTATGTCTTCTGCTTGAGTGGCCATATTCGCTGGTGTCCCGCTGCAAATTTCCCCAACTTGTCCCTCTTCCGGCTGGCCCGCGTGATGTTGACGTGGCATTTTCTCTACAGCCTTCTCCCCATGATAGACGCCACAACGACAGACAGTTGTGTTTTGTTCATGTCACGTGGCGCTCATGTGACATAACAGCCCAACAGCCACAGGTAAAACAGAAGTGTCCCCACAAACAAAGCATGGAGGATGCGTGCCCCATCATAAACCGTAACATACTCGGCAAGGTCTTGCCAAGCTCCCAATTAATCCCATGTTTATCCCTTTGCTCACCATTGAGGATGCAATGATGCATTGTTTTATTGCAGTCTTGAGGTGATCGTGTTCACAAGTGTAGCAATATCAGTGAGATTAAAGCCAGGCGCACATCTTACGTTCACATTTGTTCCCCCATATAAAAAAAAACATATCTCAGTAACCAACTGAGGGAAAATTATGAGATTTAGCATATAACCGTATCATTATGTCCACCCTAACAACAAGTTTTGGTCTGGAGATTCCTACTAGCAGATCGCAGTGTTTGTTTATATATGTTATATAATTTACGGGTCAGAGATGACGTGCATATTGTGAAATGTATTACATTTTCACAGGGAAACATCAGCGTCCAATAGTAAATTTTCTCGTGCTGCCCGGGAATTTCCTTATGAGAAGAACGTCACGTAGTAGAAAAGGCTATCTAAAACAACTTTGTGGAAAATTATAAGGACATTAGGCTTCACGATTAGAAAGTACAAGGCAGGTAGAAATATCATGTGCGAGCAACCGCATTTAAGAGTCATAAGAAGCAAATACGTACGTGAAATAAGGGAAATGCGCAAAGGAAATTATGACATAGTGTTTTTGGATGAAACCTGGATCAATGCTCACTACATACATGAAATAGAATGGCAATCAGTGGATGGAAAGATAAAGCGATATTGCCATGGAGTTTAGTAGATGTATTTTTCATTCGTCGATGGAAGAGGGAATTTAATTCTGACATCGTATCATAAATGATATGACCCATTAGTTGCTTGAGCTGGGCAATAGTGATACGAGACTGGTTGAATGTTGGAGACTGACTATGTTATCTTTTACTTTCACTTCACTTGTCCAGGGGATTTTCTTGTATGGTTTATTGAATGGTAATCTTTTGATACACATAATGTGACGATTGACACCACTCCACAGTGAACTATTGTAACATACCATCGATGCAGTTTTGATCCATTGTATTGCCATCTGTTCACAACACTTTACACACTTCACGATCATCTTAAAACAATGTCAATATAAGATACTTGCAAACGACATCTGCATTCAAACTCTGTCGACGTAGAATTCTTGCAAACAACGTCTTCATTCAAACTCTAAGTGGCGGCATTGTGAAATTCTGCCATAGCCATTATTCGGCTTCAACCTGTCCGACCCCGAACTCGGTCTAAACTTCAATGACACTTTGGGGGAGACGCTGTCCACTGCTCAACGACTTGCTTTTTGTCTTTATGCAAAGCATGAATCTATGAACAGGGTCGATCTTCACGCTAAATTGCGTGAAGATCTGTACTCCCTGCTATCAGCACTCCATGCCCTCTTAATGGATCATGGCATATATGTGCCCAGTAGTAAAGGATAGTGTTTTGCCACAGCCCATGCTGGTATTACTCATAATGGCTTACTACAGAATGCTGGACTTGTGTTTGTATCCAAGCATACAGACAATAGGGGTTATCATAATGAAATGAATGGTAATGTATTTAGAGATTGGCTCGAGATTACAGTACTTCCATCCCTAGATAGACTGTCTTGTCTAATTAGGGACAATTCATCATATTACAATGTTGTTGTCTAAGAAGACAAAATACCTACGGCATCGGGCACAAAGGAAGGAATAAAGTTATGGCTCCGAAGGGAAAACATACCATTTATAGAAACGTATTTTAAGCTAGAATTGTTGTCACGTATAAAACAGACTTTAAAAAAAAAACAGAAAAACATCAAGAAATATCAAATCGGCAAGTTGATAGAAGAGCATGGCCATAGGTGCTTGAGACTTCCGCCGTACCATTCTCATTTAAACCCTATAGAACTTGTGTGAGCTAACATTAAAGGACAGGTGGCAGCGGACAATACTACATTCAAATTGTCTGGCGTAAAGATACTAATACAGTCCGCGCTATTAAATATCGATAAACGTTACTGGAAAAAAAAATGTGAGGACCATTGTTGAAAGAGGAAGATGACTATTGAGGAAAGGGTGGAATGAATTATATGCAACCAAAAGCAGTCATCAACCTTCTGGAATCGTCTGACACAGAATAAAGTCTTGGCAGATCGCAGACATTAGTACACATGCACACCTACTGGGATATTTTGCTCCAACTATTCTGAAGAATTGCAGGCCTTAAACATTACAGCATCGGCACAAACTATACAACTTATCAATGGCAACAGTTTGTTTTCCTCGCTGATGAATTTTCAGTTCCGCAAGCTCTCAACAATGTCAAGCAACTGGCATTGAAAACACACACACACACACACACACACACACACACACACACACGCACGCACGCACGCACGCACACACACACACACGCACGCACGCACACACACACACACACACACGCACACACACTAAACGCATTGAATATCAACTAAAGAGTAATATTGCGGTAGAAACTGACATATTGTGGCATAACAAGAAACGTGAGAGCAAACACGTTGTCAAATTAGGGGACAACACACGTGCATACGAATCAATCTATAAACTTCAATGAAATGAGGACCAACATCTTGGCCGTTAAGAAGGAAGTCCACTACAGAGATATTGACAACTATATTCGTCGTGAAAAATAGGTAATCATGTTCCGTCCCTGAACAGTAAACGTTCTAATACTTACACGAAATACAATACCTTGCAGCGAAGTATCTGTGATCTATGACAACCAAACAGAAATTATAGGTGTTGATATAATGATAAAGGACGTGAAAATAAGAATCTACAATCTGTATAGCCCAGCAGATAAGGTCCTTACACTCTCAAACATGAAAATAACCGACACAAACTGCATTATTGTCGGAGACTTTAATAGCCGTTCAGAAAGATGGGGATACCCAGATACTGACAAAAGAGGAGATGAATTGGAGGTCTGGGAAATAGACTCAAATCCCCATCTACTCAACAAAGCGGATGACACACCGAGCTTCTACTCCAGAAGATGGCTTACCACTTCTACTCCAGACTTAGCTTTCTGCACAGGAGACATCCTCCACAAAATCGATCGCCATGTGCTGGACCAATTAGCAGGTAGTGACCACAGATCAATCAAGCTTGTAATTAATATGGAGTATGTTCCACAGGAGCAAAAGTCCTTGCCCCGCTGGAATTACAAACGAACAGATTGGGACAGATTTGCCATACTAACAGACAAATATTGTGAAAACATAAATACACGATATGGCAACATAAAGCAAATGGTGGAAAGTCTAAACAGAGAGATAATACAGGCAGCCACTGAGTCCATTCCAAGAGGAGCGAGGAAAAATTACAAACCATACTGGACTGATGAACTACAAAGTTTGGAGGACAAAGTTGAAGATGCCAGAAAGACAGCAGAGAGAGAACAAACAATTGAAGCGAACATCTCTCTCAAAGCCATCTCAGCCAAGTATAAAAGAACAGTAAATCAAACAACAAGAGATTGTTGGAGGAAAAAAACAGAAAACCTGAATTTTGACAGGGATGGAAACAAACTATGGAAACTAGTGAAAGCCATGAACAATGAAGGACCTAGAAACAAACAAATAACAATTAAACAAGGAAATGCCTTGCTTACAGGAAAAAAGGCTGCAAATGCACTAATGGAACACTATGCAAATGCAAACCACATTGATATTACAACCGAACAGAAGAAAGCAATCGAAGACAAACAGATACATCATAGAAATACAGAGACAGCAGCAGAATATATGATGGCAAATCTAACAATGGAAGACATGGAACAGGCAATGAATACCCTAAAAAAGAAGAAATCACCAGGAAAGGATGGAATCACAAATGAAATGCTAATAGGACTAGGCACCAAGGCAAAGAAGAAACGACTAGCAGTCCTAAATAACAGCTGGAAGAGAGGAATAGTCCCACAGGCATGGAAGGAAGCTATACTAATACCAGTCCCAAAGAAAGGAAAAGACCTGGAAGAACCAAATGGCTATCGACCTATCAGTCTACTTAGCTGTGTAGGAAAATTAATGTAACGCATTATCAATGGCAGGCTAACATGGCATCTGGAAGAAAACAAACTCTTAACACCACACCAAGCAGGATTCAGAAAGTACAGATCCACTGAAGATCAAATCTTCTTATATATAAATAAGGATCGTCTGTATGTATCTATGTATGTCCTTTATGTGTTCGCGAACGGCCCATCCGATTGAGATGAAATTTTCTACACGCCTTCCTTTCATTCCAGAGCTGCCAACTGTGATATTTTGTTAGTGTGAAATCGCCTGCTTACTCAGTATTATTTCATTTTTCATTTTTCATTATAATTTCATATATTTCAGGGGACCTAACTCCGTAAAAGTTATTTCAAGGGGCATAACTTTTCTGTATAACTTATAGTCATATTGTGGCATCGTTTTCAAAGATTTATAAACTCTGTGTCCATAGTTATGTACCGGCATATGAGTTATAATAAATAATGATACAATCTGTAAGGCATTTTCAAAGTTTTCATAAAAATAATGCACAATGCATAACATTGTAACTCATCTTTATTTGCTTAAGAAGTTACTGTAGTCATGCAGGTGATTAGAAAGAGTTTTCATTAAAAATAATGGATGGTGTGTGGAAGGACATTCTTTTAAGTTACTTTTTTTGTTGTATGAATTTAATGAGAACTTATATGACTACTTATATGAATTAAATGAGATGCTCCCCACCAGGGACTGGGCGAAGCCGGACAGGGATCAGGCAGACAGACAGACAGACAGACAGACAGACAGACAGACAGACAGACAGACAGACAGATAGTCGGGAACGGGAACTTATATGACTACTTATATGAATTAAATGAGATGCTCCACACCAGGAGCTGGGCAATGCCGGGCCGGGTCAGACAGACAGACAGACAGACAGACAGACAGACAGACAGACAGACAGACAGACAGACAGACAGACAGACAGACAGTCGGTAACGGGAACGAGAACTTATATGACTACTTATATGAATTAAATGAGATGCTCCCCACCAGTGACTGGGCGAAGCCGGGCAGGGTCAGCTAGTCTTATATATAAAAAAGGATCGTCTGTATGTATCTATGTATGTCCTTTATGTGTTCGCGAACGGCCCATCCGATTGAGATGAAATTTTCTACACGCCTTCCTTTCATTCCAGAGCTGCCAACTGTGATATTTTGTTAGTGTGAAATCGCCTGCTTACTCAGTATTATTTCATTTTTCATTTTTCATTATAATTTCATATATTTCAGGGGACCTAACTCCGTAAAAGTTATTTCAAGGGGCATAACTTTTCTGTATAACTTATAGTCATATTGTGGCATCGTTTTCAAAGATTTATAAACTCTGTGTCCATAGTTATGTACCGGCATATGAGTTATAATAAATAATGATACAATCTGTAAGGCATTTTCAAAGTTTTCATAAAAATAATGCACAATGCATAACATTGTAACTCATCTTTATTTGCTTAAGAAGTTACTGTAGTCATGCAGGTGATTAGAAAGCGTTTTCATTAAAAATAATGGATGGTGTGTGGAAGGACATTCTTTTAAGTTACTTTTTTTGTTGTATGAATTTAATGAGAACTTATATGACTACTTATATGAATTAAATGAGATGCTCCCCACCAGGGACTGGGCGAAGCCGGACAGGGTCAGGACAGACAGACAGACAGACAGACAGACAGACCAACTGTTTGTTGGAAGTCGTCATAAAATTCGCTGGCGTTGTTTTGAAATCTAACAATTACTGACAACTTTGACAGGATTTAAGCCGGGAAAATAGATCCTTGCAAATGGTTGATATGTCCAAATAACACCTGTGTGGGGTGAGAAGAGGATAAAGTCACGTGGACAACTTTGGTAGTTTGCCATATAAACTCTAGTTGTGACAAGCTAGGGAGGACTTGAAATTATGCTTAGTCAGAGTGCCAGGGCACGGCAGCGCCTAGTGAAATAATATCTTACCGTGTGTTAATTAGTGACTTAATTTTACACGTGCCTATAATGGCAGATGTAGATATGATTGATAGGACTGCAGTCGGTGCCATTTAAGTATAACCTATTATAATATATTCGTTATAATTACTTTAGGCAGTAGCCTTGTTAAAACTATAGTGTGATGATTAGCACTGTTAGTGGAAACTAGCTAGAGTAGGGAAGTGATACTTGACTCTGTTAGCTAGAATAGATTAGTGAAGTGTTGATAAGCTTTACTAGTTGAGAATTGAGTACATGAGGGATATGGGATTTCCCGTAGGTGTCCTTGTGGGAGGGGTTCCACATTCTGTTTGCTGATTTTTTCTTTGTCAAACTGATTCGATTCTAGGTGGTTAGCTAATCTGCTCTATGACTAAGTCTAGTTAAGCTAACGATCATTAGGCAAGGTGATAGGCTTACACTCAGCCGAAAGAATCATGAACTAGTACTATCACCAGGTGTGTTGTTTCTATCCTAGGTTCCCTACCAGATCCAAGGAAGCTCAATAAAGTTTTGGGAAGGAAGAAAATCCCAGTCTGAAGAACACCAGTTCGGCAATCAATAAAGATTGCTTACAGACGTGACTAAAAGCTAGAGGGAGGTTGATTCACCCAACATAGTGAAGATTACAGTTGCACCATACAGCATTAAACAGTGGTAACGAACCGAGAACCGGTTAAGAGTAACTAGTGTTAGTACAGTAACAATTAACATTAGTAATTAGCACTTGCGGACTGAATGGTTCGATGTGCAACGAGGATGATCTGTCGACTAACACTTAACTTTACTAACTGTGTAAACACTAGAAAAGAACTTGTGCAGTTGGTTAGAGAACATTAGGAACGGACATTGTGTAGAGTGAATCCGGTCCATAAGTAACTGTTCATACCACCGGTGTCTATTTCTCATGTTCATGAAATGGGATTACCAGAGGTCTACAGAAGCAAAGCAGTATCCGGCAGGATGGTTCCGGCAACGGGTGAGACGTACTTGTTCTGACGTAACGTGCTGTGGTCTATCTTTGCTGTGATCAGCGGACTGATCTGATGTCTGAGAGTCAGATTCTCTACACTATATAGAACACGTCACACATTTTCTTCGCATACACGTCTCATACACGTTACACTTTTATTTTAATAAATTAATCTTTATTAATTTCTAGAAGTAAGAGTTGTTGAGTATGTTGCGTTGGGGAAGTATGAGAAGGGGGCATAGTACGACAGTGTGAGAGTGATAGGAAAAGGTGTCCATAGGCTGATGGAGTGTGTTGGACGGAAGCTGGTGGATTCTCCAGAATATTGAGGGGAAAAAAATAATATTATAATGTGGGTGTCGGATCTCCTCACTCCAGGGACGACACTTTAAAGGAGGACACGACATTACTGGGGGCTCGTAAACGTGATATTTGGACAGTGGGATCTCTCATAAACGTGATCCTTGGACAGCGGGATCTCTCGTAAACGAGATCGTTGGACAGCGGGATCTCCCGTAAACGGAATCCTTGGACAGTGAGATCTCCTGCAAGCAGGAACCTTTGACAGTGGGATCTTCTGACAACGGGGTCTTTTGACACGGGATCCTTAGTTATAAAAGGGAGATATCATTTTGGAGAATCCAGCTAGAGTGAATGTGGATAGGGGTTAGGATTAATATCTTACCTGTTCACACTTCACACGTCTGCATAGGTCTGTGGTCCTGATTCTACTCTTGTCACTGAGTGAATGTACTGTGTGTGGTAATATCGAGATTTATAGTACTTGTTCATATATCGGTATAGTAATTTGCAGTTATATTGTACTAGACCTGCTAGCTTACCTCTCTGTATAATGGCCACCCCTAAACTTAGCACGTTAGAATTAAAGGAAAGGGGGGAAGAAATGGGATTGGCGGGGTCTGCTCTAACGGATTACATACAGGAAGTGGAGAGAGAGTATCGTCAAGCAGAAAGGGATGATCGAAAGGCCGAGCTGGAATTGAGAAGGATGGAGTTGGAACAAGCAGCTAAGAAATTGGAAGCTGAGCAAGCAGCTAAGAAATTGGAAGCTGAGCAAGCAGCTAGGAAATTGGAAGCTGAGCAAGCAGCTAGGAAATTTGAAGCTGAGCAAGCAGCTAGGAAATTAGAAGCTGAACAGGAAGCACAGAAAAGGGAGCACGAGTACCGGATGAGGGAACTCGAGTTGAAGAGTCAATCTAATGGAGAAACTGAGGGAGCAGTTGGAGGTTCCTCCATCCCAGGATCAACACCAGTAGGTGGACATGGGTACCATGCTATGAAGTTTCCTTTAGCGGTCTACGAGGAGGACAAAGAGAAGATTGACCAATACCTTCAACGCTTCGAGGCTATGTCAGTTGCTATGGGTCTGGAGCGTAACAAATGGAATCTTAAGCTATCCCAGGGATTACGCGGGACAGGATACGAGGTTTATACTCGCCTGCCACCAGGACATGAGAACAATTATGATGAATTAAAGACGGCTCTGCTGAAACGATTCGAGGTTACATCGCATACCTACCGGAAAAAATTTCGAGCAGCGAAACGAGAACCGGGAGAGTTGTTTGCCGCCTACAGTTTGCGTCTTAAATCTTATCTCCATAAGTGGATGGATTTGGCTGGGTTCGCACATGACTATGAGAGTCTGGAAGAGCTCATGGTGGTCGACCAGCTGAAGAAGCAAATGTCTAAACCTCTCAGGGACGTTCCTGGGAGAACAAGGAGCGGAACGTATTGACCTCGTGAATAAATTAGCAGAACGGTTCGTCGAGGTACATGGGGAGGCAGGGGAAAACCTTTCCACCAACACCAAAAGTCAAGAGAAACATGACAAGAAGAAAGCCAAAACTCAGGAACAAAAAAGTGGAACCTTATGGGCAAAAATCAGAGGATAGTTCAGAGAAGAAGAAGGAGGGAAGCAAGAGCACCTCAAGCTCTACACCTAAACGACCGTGGTCGGAGAAGTGGTGTTCAATTTGTAAGTCACCCTCTCACAATACGAGGGACTGCAAATCGAAGGCTAAGAACCCTCATTTTGCAGCATGTCAAGTGACTTCCAAGGAGGTTGTCACGGAGAATGCCAAGGTCAACAAGGAAGCTCGCCACCAGGAGAGCTCATTCAAGTCCGACAATAGAAATCTAGGACAGGGAAATGGTGCAACCAATGTCAGTCGAATACGCACAATGCTATTGACTGCAGGGAAAAGTCAGGAGACACTCAATCGTCGTGTGCTCAGGGAAACCTAAGGTGGAGCCCACCGAACAGGTCGAGACCGAGGAAGAGACTCCAGACCAGGAAAAACCACCTGTAGTGGAATTGGTAGAGGTTAACGGTCGTCAAGTGGAGTGTTTATACGACACAGGACTGGACGGGGAGGCCGTGATTTCTGCGGATCTAGTACATCCAGAACAATTCACAGGTGAAACATTGGATATACAGCCTGCACAGAAGAGTGCTGTAACCATGAAGTTGCCCATTGCTAATGTGGAGATTCGGTCAAGGTACGTCACCGGCACCATCAAGGCCGCTGTATTGACCGATCCCATTTTTCCAGTCATCCTAGGTTGCCGGTATGTCTTTCTGGGTATGCCCAGGGAGCCAATTCATATGGGAGCAATGCAGACTCGCTCTCAGACGAAAACGGAAGAGGCAGACGCAATTGTGACTAACCCAATGCCGGGGGAGCTACGAACTGCCCAGAGTGAGGATGATACTTTACGTCCTTGCTACAAAAAGCTGCAGAAAAGTGCTGATCCACCAGGACGGGGGCAGTACTACATGAAGAATAGGATACTCTACAGGAGAGCAGGAAGGGGAGACAACCTATACGGTCAGTTGGTCGTCCCGAAAGCTCACCGGTCCCAGATTCTTCATATGGGGCATACCATCTCCTTTAGTGGACACATGGGTATTGCCGCCACCATGCAGCGGATTTCCTGCCACTACTATTGGCCGGGAATGACAGATGATGTGCGTCGGTATGTGAAGTCATGCCCTGAGTGCCAGAGGGTGGCACCGAAACACTGGACAGCACCGGTGATGTTGGGTGAGATGCCCATCATGAACTCTCCTTTCGAGAGGGTAGCCATCGATATCGTGGGTCCACTTCCCAGGACTAGGAAGAGGAACATGTATATACTCACAATGGTGGATTGCTGTACAATGTGGGGTGAGGCTATACCGTTGACCACGATTGACTCGAAAAGAGTGGCGGACGCACTGATGGAGGCCTTTACCAGATTAGGCTTTCCGGATCAAATTCTGACGGACAATGGATCTCAGTTTTGTGGAAAAACTCATGGAGGAGGTATTTAGGGTGTTTCACTCTAACCACATACATACCAGCCCTTACCACCCTCAAGCCAATGGACAAGTGGAGCGTTTCAACGGCACGTTGATGACAATGCTCAGGAAATTAGCGCAGGAAAAACCTGATAGGTGGGATGAATATATCCCAGCAGCACTTTTTGCCTATCGGGAAGTTCCTCATGGCTCAACAGGACTACCACCCGCTACGTTGCTGTTTGGTCGTCCAATCAAAGGACCGTTGGAAGCCATGTTGAGGAGTTGGACTGAAGAGGGGACGTCAGAAGAAGTGATCTCATCCTACAAATACGTGGAGGAACTGAAAGAAAAACTCCACAAGGGATGGACTCTGGCAAATCAAAACTTGAAAAAGGCCAGGAAAAGACATGCGGCTTACTACAACCGTAGGTCTAAAGAAAGATCTCTAGAGGTGGGAGATAAAGTCTTGTTGCTACTCCCAACGGGAAACAACAAACTGGAGATAGGTTGGCAAGGACCATTTCCCGTGGAAAGGGTGATATCCAGAACCAACTATCAGATCCGGATCCGGGGAAAGTCGAAGATTTTCCATATCAATCTCTTGCGGAAATACGAAGAGAGACCCGGAGACAAGGCAGCTCACCTCATGGCAATGGCAGTTGCAGTGGAGACAGAAGTGGGAACCAGCGAGGGCAGGGAATATCCCTTGGTACACCAGGAAACCTATAGGGATGTGCAAGTGAACCCTGATCTGACCTCCCAGGAGAGGGAAAGGATAACCCAGGTTCTCAAGTCTCATAAGGAGATACTGACTGATAAACCAGGACGAACGAGGTTGGTTGAGTTCGAGATGACTTTGACCACACAGGAGCCTGTTCGCCAAAAGATTTACCCAGTGCCATTCTCTAAAGAAAAGGCCCTGGAGGAGGAAATAAAAAACTGCTGGAGGATGACGTGATTGCACCATCCACATCCCCATACAATGCGGGGGTAGTTTTGTTACGCAAACCAAGTGGAGAACACAGGTTGTGTATAGATTACCGACTGCTGAACAGTCATACACAGTTTCAGGTGGAACCTTTGCCGAATCCAACTCAGTTATTCGCTAGGCTCCATAAGGCTCGGTACTTTTCAAAGGTGGATCTGAGTCGGGGGTACTCTCAGATACCAGTCAAACCGGAGATTCGACCACTGTTAGCCTTCAGTACACCCAGTGGACACTACGAATTCAAGGTCATGCCCTTTGGACTCAGCAATGCACCTAGTGTGTTTACACGCATGATGAGGACTTTACTAGATCCGTTACAGGATCCGTCCATCATCTCATTCATGGATGATATTCTGATTTCCAGTGACAGCCTGGATGACCACTTACAATCCTTGGAGAGAGTGTTTAATAGGCTCAAGGAAGCAGGGCTTACTGCTCGTCCAACCAAGTGCATGATTGGTTACCAGACTCTGGAATTTCTAGGTCACACCATCACTCCAGGACACATTGTTCCAGAAGAGAAGAACCTGGAGAAAATCAGAAAGGCACCAAGGCCAAAAACGAAGAAGGATGTGCGATCTTTTCTCTCGTTGTGTGGGTTCTACCACAAATTTATCCCACATTTCACTGAACTGGGAGCTCCGTTTACCGAAACCTTGAAAAAGGGATTACCGGATCAAATCATTTGGACACCAGAATGTGAGAATGCCTATAGTCAGTTAAAGGAGGCATTGGTCAGCAAACCTGTATTACAGCTCCCTGACCCTTCCAAACAATTTGTGTTGAGAACAGATGCGAGTGCGATTGGAATTGGAGCCGCTTTGTTACAGGAAGGAAAAGACGATGCTTCGGTTTTGAAACCTGTAGCATACGCAAGTAAGAAACTTCTACCGGCGGAGAGGAATTATTCAACCGTCGAGAGAGAATGCTTGTCCCTCGTATGGGCAGTGCAAAAATTTCAGCCATATTTGTATGGAGTTAAGTTTCGGGTCCAGTCAGATCATCAGCCCCTGATGTTCCTGGCTACTTCTCAGAAGCTCAACGCACGTTGATGCGGTGGTCGTGGTTACTTCAACCGTATAATTTCACAGTAGAGTACATTCCTGGGAAGGAAAATGTTGGAGCGGATTTCTTGTCAAGACACCCAGCTCCTGAAGAAGAGGAATGAATTATCTGGATTTAACTCATGGTGGAGGAGAGTGAGATGGACTACTCTCTTAAGAGGGGGCCTATGTCGCGAGATTGCCATGAGTTAAACAGATAAATATTCCCGACGTTTGCTTGGCGTGTATTTTCAGCACCATTATTTTACTAACTGGAAAAACACCGCGGATGTCAAAATCTCAGGACAATATTTGTAGCTGCACGTGTACATCTATAACGGATTTGGAACGGTCGGTGTTGATGGTGACAGGTCCTGGCATCGCCTTGATTAGTTTGTCTACATTTGAATGTAAATGGAAGCAGTGGGGTCAGCCCATCTACACATTTGGTGTTGAGTGAGAAGGAAGGGATACACCGAGTTGGCAGTTCATTACCAGTTAGAATCACATATATTGTCACCACGGAACAGAAGATTGACAAGTTTGTCAACATTTGAATGCAGATGGAAGCCGTGAGATCACAATGGCAGATGTAAAACGGAAGTACTTAGTAGGGAGAAAACAGTACCTATGTCAATTCTTGGTTTCCGGAACATGAAGAGTTTGACGGGGTTATTTGCAACTGTTTTGTTGGAAGTCGTCATAAAATTCGCTGGCTTGTTTTGAGAATCTTAACAATTACTGACAACTTTGACAGGATTTAAGCCCGGGAAAATAGATCCTTGCAAATGGTTGATATGTCCAAATAACACCTGTGTGGGGGAGAAGAGGATAAAGTCACGTGGACAACTTTGGTAGTTTGCCATATAAACTCTAGTTGTGACCAGCTAGGGAGGACTTGAAATTATGCTTTAGTCAGAGTGCCAGGGCACGGCAGCGCCTAGTGGAAATAATATCTACCGTGTGTTAATTAGTGACTTAATTTTACACGTGCCTATAATGGCAGATGTAGATATGATTGATAGGACTGCAGTGGTGCCATTTAAGGTATAACCTATTATAATATATTCGTTATAATTACTTTAGGCAGTAGCCTTGTTAAACTATAGTGTGATGATTAGCACTGTTAGTGGAAACTAGCTAGAGTAGGGAAGTGATACTTGACTCTGTTAGCTAGAATAGATTAGTGAAGTGTTGATAAGCTTTACTAGTTGAGAATTGAGTAATGAGGGATAATTGGGATTTCCCGTAGGTGTCCCTTGTGGGAGGGGTTCCACATTCTGTTTGCTGATTTTTTCTTTGTCATAACCTGATTCGATTCTAGGTGGGTAGCTAATCTGCTCTATGACTAAGTCTAGTTAGCTAACGATCATTAGGCAAGGTGATAGGCTTACACTCAGCCGAAAGAATCATGAACTAGTACTATCACCAGGTGTGTTGTTTCTATCCTAGGTTCCCTACCAGATCCAAGGAAGCTCAATAAAGTTTTGGGAAGGAAGAAAATCCCAGTCTGAAGAACACCAGTTCGGCAATCAATAAAGATTGCTTACAGACGTGACTAAAAGCTAGAGGGAGGTTGATTCACCCAACATAGTGAAGATTACAGTTGCACCATACAGCATTAAACAGTGGTAACGAACCGAGAACCGGTTAAGAGTAACTAGTGTTAGTACAGTAACAATTAACATTAGTAATTAGCACTTGCGGACTGAATGGTTCGATGTGCAACGAGGATGATCTGTCGACTAACACTTAACTTTACTAACTGTGTAAACACTAGAAAAGAACTTGTGCAGTTGGTTAGAGAACATTAGGAACGGACATTGTGTAGAGTGAATCCGGTCCATAAGTAACTGTTCATACCACCGGTGTCTATTTCTCATGTTCATGAAATGGGATTACCAGAGGTCTACAGAAGCAAAGCAGTATCCGGCAGGATGGTTCCGGCAACGGGTGAGACGTACTTGTTCTGACGTAACGTGCTGTGGTCTATCTTTGCTGTGATCAGCGGACTGATCTGATGTCTGAGAGTCAGATTCTCTACACTATATAGAACACGTCACACATTTTCTTCGCATACACGTCTCATACACGTTACACTTTTATTTTAATAAATTAATCTTTATTAATTTCTAGAAGTAAGAGTTGTTGAGTATGTTGCGTTGGGGAAGTATGAGAAGGGGGCATAGTACGACAGTGTGAGAGTGATAGGAAAAGGTGTCCATAGGCTGATGGAGTGTGTTGGACGGAAGCTGGTGGATTCTCCAGAATATTGAGGGGGAAAAAAATAATATTATAATGTGGGTGTCGGATCTCCTCACTCCAGGGACGACACTTTAAAGGAGGACACGACAGGGGGCAAAAAGAAAATCCCAACCTGCACAGTTCGCGGTGACTGCACTAGCCAGGCGGCCTTTATTCCTTAGGCTCAAAGACTCCCCCCCCCCTCCCCCCTATTCAACATGCAGGCTTATTTCCAGAGAGGTATTTAATACAATAACACATACATTTTGAGAGGTAAGGTAAACAAAACAAATAGTTAATACACAAGTCAAAGTTGGTGAGGTTTTATTTTATTTAACATTTATACATGTTTTTATTTTATAGCTATAATACTGATGATTTGCTCTCTCAGGCAGGATTGTGAATGTGACAAGTGCGAAAGGACTGTTTGCCGTTCCCCGCTGTGCTGCCTACACTGTGGCCAAGTTTGGCGGAGAAGCTTTTTCAGAGACTCTTTATCAAGAGATGAATCAATATGGCGTAACTGTCAGCATCATTGAGCCATGCAATTATGGAGGAGCAACTGGTTGTTTAAATGAAGCAGCTGTAAGTAGTTTATTACTGAGTACCTCCTCCTCCTGTGGTAACATAACATATGCATTTTATAATCATCAGCATGTCATCAAGGCTTATTAAAAAGGGGTTTAAAGGCACCTGGTTTTATTCTGTTTGGCTGTTTCTGCAGAGCTGCATGCCAAAAGCATTAAATGGAGCAGCTGTAAGTAGTTTTTCACTGAGTACCTCCTCCTGTGATAACATAACATATGCATGTCATAATCGTCAGTATTTCATTAAGGCTGTCAATTCCTTATTAAAAAGGAGTTTAACTGATTCACTGCCAAACAAAAAGTGGGTTTGGACCAAACAGAAATTGGTTGCAGAAAAAAGGAAAGTAGGGGTGTGTCACAGTAATGATCTAAAAATGGTTAAAATGGTAGCAGCTATATTGTATTATATATCAAATGAAAGGGGATTGCACGAGGAACACGAAAGTTTAGCTATTATTGCTAGAGGCTAGAAATATCTTATAATAATGTTAGATTGTCTATATTAAAAAATTGAACACAGGGGTGACAATTATTGATTATGTGGTTGTTTCGGGATTTGAAATTTAAATATTGAGCACAACCCACTACTGGCAACGCCGATCGCATTCTGGTATGAACCTAAGGCCTATCCACGTCAATATGGAAGCACTATACTCGAGTTTCGCCCTCATTTGAACTCGTCAGTAGTGCATATCCCTGACCGGATCCGGAAACAGTCCCGGATCACGCGTGTGAAGCGGGCGTGTAACTACGCGGCACACACTGGACACACCAAATAATTATTACTTGAGCATAGCCTACGATGGGTAGCGTTGTGATGTTCTGTTGTGATAATTTGGTGTGTCCAGTGTGTGCCGCGTGGTTACACGCCCGCTTCACACGCGTGATCCGGGACTGTTTCCGGATCCGGTCAGGGATATGCACTACTGACGAGCTCAAATGAGGGCGAAACTCGAGTATAGTGCTTCCATATTGACGTGGAGTGACAATTATTGACAATTTCCACTTACCAAGGCACTACTTCTTAATTGTTGATGATAATCCAATGAAATTTACTGAATAATGATAAATGTACCACTTTTCTTCACAAATATCACAAGAACTGCTCCTAAACACCAATAAAATACAATTAAAACTTCATATTTTGAAGCACATCATTTTCACAGAAAATAGAAAGTCAGGAACACTCATGTCAGATTTGCACCGAGAAACAATAAATAGTCGTCACTCCACGCTGTCGCATTCTTGCCAGACTATGGTGATCCATTTGCTCCTCCGAGGTGTACACGTGCTCCCACAAGGCCGCAACCACGTCTGCCTTGTCATGCATCAATACTCCACCAAGTTTTGCCGAGCCAGCCAATCTGTCCGCCTGTTCATTCCCCAGCACACCGGCATGCCCAGGAGAAAAGATCCAGGTGATGCTTGCTACCCGTGACCTCCGAAGCGAAGCAAGCCACTCTGCACGAAGCCTGCCTGTCCTCACCCTCCTCAGCATGCTTTCTGAGTCAGTTACAATCACGATGTGTGTATGTATCGTGTTCTCCATCCAGCGGAAAGCTGCACTGACCGCCTCCACCTCCATTCTTAAGCTAGATGTTGTGGTATCATACGCCAGGCTCTCCTGCACCAAACGTCGACCATTAGCTTTTGCTAAGAATCCCCAGGCACTTCTCCTACCTCTCAACACCGAACCATCCGTGTAGATAATCACATCACCCGGGCGAGCATTATCCTGAATTAGTTGCTGGATTTCCACTTCCGTGGCCCCTGCTGGCCACTCTCTGCACTCCCGGCTCAATGTGATTATAACTCTGCACAAGTCTGACTGCTCCGCTGGCACTCTGACCCACTCCTCTCCTCGCCTAATGTTCTCCAAGATGCACACCGGTCTGATCGTATCTTCCGCCTGAGCCATCCATGATTTCCCTCTTATCAGTCTCTGACCCTTAACTTCGTCCAGCTCCTCATGCAACGGGTGATCTGTGTCTGCAGCTACTCTGAGGTATGCCTTCGCCTGCATCACCTTGTGCCTACCAGCAACAGTCGGCAGACCAAGGATGTAACGCATACACACTACTGGGGTGTCTCTGGTGCATCCCAGAATGACCCGCATAGCTTCGTTCTGTATGCGCTCTAATTTCACCAGCTGACTCTTTGAGACAGTGAGCAGTCCTAGTCCATAATCAATCACTGAGAGGATCAAGTGCTGGTATAGTGTGAAGAGCATTCTCTGCTCTGTGTCCATTGCAGCCATAGTTTTAAGTGCATTGAGTCCCTTTTGAGATCTTGTCACAACCGTCTCCACATGGTCCTTGAAGGACAGACTCCTGTCAAATGTGATTCCCAGATACTTCAGTTTGTTCTCTCTGTTGACGCTTCTACCATCTATCGTGAGGCTTGGGACATCATCTCTCACAATCCTGTTGTCCAGAGAGCACCACAAAACAGCCGCCTTTTCCGGGTGGATGACAGCACTCATTTCAGTGCACCAATCAATCACTTTGTCTACTGTCACCTGCAGCTCCTGGGCTGTTTGCTCCCTATCTCTCCCCTGCCTATATGCAAGAATATCATCTGCAAATGTTAGTATCCTTCCAACCCCTGGTGCTTCTAGGTTTGCAATCTTGCTCGTATACACGTTAAAGAGCACCGGTGAGATTGCAGATCCCTGTGGCAGTCCCGGGGTTAAAATATGTGGCTCTGAGGTCCATGCACCCAGACGGAGAGCAACCCGACGAGAATGCAGGACGGCTGCTATCCAGTTCACCAACCAGGGATTGACCCCCTTCTCCATCAGTGCGGTCATCAAAATATCATAGCGAACTCTATTGTACGCATCCTCGAGATCAAGCGCTGCCGCCATCGTTTCCTGTCTACTCTGGAACCCCTCATAAACGTCAAAGGCAAAAGTGGCTGCATTTGACCAGGTATCTTTTCCTGGCCTGTAGCTCCCCAGGCCTCTTGGAAGAAGCTTCCCCCTTTCCAAAAACTCTTGCAGCTTGACAGCGACTATCTTCTCTAAAACCTTCCCAAATGTATTTTGAAGTGTGATGATCCTAAAGCCGCTAAGCTTTGAATGATCCTTGAATGGTTTTGGGAGAGGGATGAGATAGCTGTGTACCCAATCCTGCGGTACTGATGCTGTCCTAATGCTCTGATTAAAGCAGTCGGTCATCTCCTTCAGGTCTACATCGCTCAAAACCTTCATGTGGCCATACCTAACACCATCGGGCCCTGGTGCCGTGTCTTTTGCCTTTTTCAAAATATGTTTAACATCTTCAACCCGTATGATGTCTTCATAATGCATATTCTCCATTGTGCCAGATAATTCCTCTCTAACTGCATCCCTGGTATCCGCATCATTATGATTGGTCTGCTCTAAAAATCTCTGGAGAAACGCCTCCCCTTTCTCTTTGTCTGTTGTCACGCGTACACCATCCTCTTTATAAATTGTTCCCACTGTCATAGGCCGATCTTTTCTTTGCATTTGTCTGTGCAGTTTCCAGAATTTTCGCAGTGTTTTATCACCTCCAATCTCCTTCATAAAACATTCCCATTTTACGTTCTTGGCCTCTGCAGCACATCGCTTGAAAACCTCCACCTTGTCTTTCTTGTCATTTTCCGCTGTGTCCACTTCCTCTCGTGAGCTTCGGGGTGTCTGTCGCACTTTCCTTAGCTGCTTCACTGCAGCTCTCTTTGCTTTCCAAGCATTGTCTACTTCTGGGGTCCACCATGGGGCTGCAAAAAAGGAGTTTTAACAGTCCTGTTGCATGCCCCCTGTCTGAGGCGTCCAAGAAGGCTGTCGGTCCACTCATACCGGAAGGTCTTGCACGCTCTCCCAGCCTTAACTTTCCTGGATTTAGAGATCAGGACTGAGCATGGCATGTGATCACTCCCATGGTCATTCAAAACAGTCCACTTTACATCAAGGACTGATGACTGGGAGACAAGTGCCAAGTCAATAGCAGTGTCTGCATCGCCAGGCCTCATTGCCATTCTAGTCGGCCTACCATCATTTATGCAGACCACATCGGAGTCCACCATGGCATCCGCAAGGGCAATTCCCTATCGGTTTTCTCCACTACTGTCCCAATCTCTGTTCCTCGCATTGAAGTCTCCACATATGAGTAGCCTATCACCTGGTAATTCCTCCAATTCCTTAAGCCAGTCCCATTGTTCCTTTCTGACAAAACAGTCCACTGTGGCATATACATTTATGATGTTCCAACTTAAGCCACCAATCTCCATTTGTATACCCTGGACCTCTCTTGCACTGTGATTCCACTGGCTCAAGTCAAGTACCACATGCTTCACTCCTTTCTTCACCAGCAGACCTTGCCCATGTCTCTTCTGCCCAGTGGGGTTTATATAACTGACGTACCCAGGGCAATGGTATTTCTCTGTATTTAACTCCTGGAGCATGAGGACATCAAAATCATATATTAGCCTCTCCAATACAGGACCTCTCTGCCTGGCACTACGACAGTTCCAGTATCCCACTCTTACATGGTTGAAACCTAGTCTCTCCACTTTTCGTCTTGTTCTCCTGGCGCCTGCCCTCCTATTTCTATGCCTTCTTCTCACACCATTTCCTCGCCTTCTCCTCCTCGCTCTCTCTTCGCTAGCCTCTGAAAGATGTGTCAAGTGCAGAGCACGTGCTCCGTAGCTCTGGCGACGATTCCCGTGTTTAATTAAACTCATAAGCAAAGTTTGGATATTGCAGGAAATAACCGGTCACCCTAGCATTGCCTGCTTACTAGGGAAGGGGCAGGGGATGTTCCCCAGGAGTCCATACACCTTGCGCAGCCCCGCCCACATACCAGACGTTCCACGTTTACGACCAGCTCACCCGTGGCCATTATGTCCTCGGCACGTCGGTACACATTAAACTTGGGGGTTTATAATCGGAGTTTCCCATCTCCTAGATTGGCTGCTGTAATAACTAACGGGCCCAATCTACCCGGGGGCAAGAGGTTTCAGTGCCTCATTCCCGAAGAACACAGTAGATACATGTATACAGGGATCAAAACCAATGTCATATAATATCTATTAAATAGTACATAGTTAAAGTCACTACACAATGGAAACATAACTCTCGCCGGTAAATAGTTAAGCACCAAACGAAGCAGTGACGACATCAGTAATCTGGTTAACTATATACTTGTGCTCTGCAGTACGACATGTGACCAGATCACACACTGACACAACCAGGACAACACACATGACTTCTGCCGTATGTCAATAGACGAGGTGGAATTTATGAATTAGCCTTGTGTTTTTGAAGCTAAATATTCTAGCTAAAGTGCATTTAGATTTTGTAACCGGCAGCTTGGGTGCATTGGAGGTTCGCTTGGAAGTTGTAACCAGAGTTTCATTCAGAATGTCCAGATGTTGTATCAAGGACTTGTCATCGAACATGCTCGTCTCTCGGATGGCGCCCAGGACTTTCCCAAAGGAGTAGATTCTGAACATTGGCAGGATTTTTATATCCAGGCTCTTACATAGATCGGAATATCGCTGGCAGTCCACTGCCGCAAATTGATCGCTGTCTTGATGCCTTGCCGCCTTTTTGAAATTGGCTTTGGGTGCGTCAGTTTGGGGGTCGAGTGGATCGTAAAACATAATCATTGCCAGATCCTTGTATTTGACAAAGGCATGAAAGTTATCATCGTCCAGCCCAAACACTTTCTGACCGTCAAAGAAAACATCATAGGATAGGACCGGATCTTTATCTTCTAGAGTTGAGTGACCTAGAATTGATTGTTGACCTGGGCGTAAAGGTTCATCGTAGACAAATTGTTCATCAACACTTTTTTTGCGTCTAGAGCTTGGAGGAGTTGAAGGAGTGGCTATAGCGTCGTATGCGTTTTCATCGGCCGGTACAGTGCTGCTCAAGTTCCCATATATCGAGCTACTTTCTGGGGCGGAGTGTCTTAAGGGTGGTAAATCCACATGTACGCTGCCTCGAAATTCTGGAGCCGAGGTCCGTGTGCCGGGATAGTTCGAGTAAATGCTCTCGTCAGGGTCTGGCTTAGGGGGTCTCGGGGGAGGCATGTTGTGGGTATGTGACTAGCGTCTGCTTGAGAGCTTCTGGTGGTTATTTCAGGGGGAAACTTCTCACAGATGTGGTGTTGTTGTGACTAAATTTCGACACGTAATTGTTCAACACGTAATTGAGGAGACCCAGGAGCTCGTGGGGAGTCTAGCAGCTCGTCGTGAATGTGTGGTGGCTTTAACTACTTGTTTCACGCAGGATGGCAAACGTCTGGCCGCAACTGACCGACCAAAGTAGTAGAAGGTGGGCGTTCTATGAAAACTCTGGAATTTTGGTGACGACTCTAAAGTCCCCTTGGAAAGAATCACATCTTCTTGGTTTACAGATCTTCTAGCACTTCATAAGGATTTGTTGGTGAGACTTGTGCAGCACCGTAAAGCTTCGGTCCCCATGTATAATTGATCTACAGACGTCACGCTTTGTGAATCAGTAAACTACTGGTGTGTAGATGATCTTTGTCTGTAGCGAAACAGCTGTTGATAGCGACTGATCACTGAAACCGATATGCGATTGTGACCATGGGAATGCTTGGCATGAGAACTGTAGCTCGCGATAACTAGCTGGGAATCTCAGTTTTACTTACTAGGCAACATTACCCTTTGAGCTGAGCTCTGATACAGCACTCCGCTACAGAACTGGTGCCACCACTTTGCTATGTCGATGAGGGCTGTCAAGCGACTGTACTGCGACAGATGAAACCGCTGTGCAGCCAGAAGCACGTCAAGGTCGATTTTGTTGTCATCAGTTTTATCAACAACTGCATGAGCTCTTTCATGGCCGGAAACTTGCACCTTACAGAAGTGGGGTATGTAATCATACCACCCATGAGTTGAAAGCTGCATGCCAGACCAGCAGACCCTTCACAGAATCGGGGGGAGTACAATAGACATTCGAGCGTGTCTTCGGGTCTGTGTACATATCCAGAATTGTATCATCACCAGTGAAGGTAGTTTTCCTTGCTCCTGGAGTCACCATCCATAGCCATTGGGGCACAACACCTCGTTTAGCTGTAATCCGATATATGTGCTATAAACTGTTGTAATGCTACACATTTACCTCCAACGACATACATGGAACACACTACAGCTGCCAGAGCTCATTCAATGGTGAAACTGTTTATCTATGATGCCACTGTGTTCGCATCCATAAGGAATTCAGACGTGTTACAACAGATGTTTCCTGCGTTATCCTGTGCTACTATGAAGAAAACAAAAGTACTTAGTGTTTCAGATGCAGCTTAAACCATCTTGTCCTAACTGGGGATGTGACAGCCTCAGTGTAAGAGGGGTATCATGTAAAACATGACAAGTGGCATCATTCTCATCTGTCAAGAAATCCTAACACCATTCCTTAAGTCCGTGAACTAACTTACACCCAGGATCAAAGCAAACCGTCTCCCACGGGACACCAGACAGGCAGCTTCCATTCTCAGGGTTACAGATGCTATTTTAACAATGACATTATAATTGGTGATATACACCTACACCTTTGTCCAAACCATTCATTGTTAGCCTGTAGGGAATTGCTTCCCAACGAAATTTGGGCTACGTTCATAAAATTAGTGCCAGAAATTATTTTATACAGGAATGAATGGCATCATCATCATCATCTTCTTCCAATTTTGCTGTCATGCATCGTGGAGAGGAATAATTTGCACTCCAGTGCCCGATGGGCGGCACTGGATAGTGTCATTCCATGTAATTGTACAATGTCTTTGATGTCGTCAATCCATTTTCTTCTTGGGCATCTTCTTGGTCACGTCGCATTTTATCTTTAATGTAGGACCAGTGCTGGTAGTTGACAGTGTTGCATTCTAACGAGATGGCCAAACCACTTGATCTTCTGTCTTTCAATAAATGTGGCACAAGGTGTTGATCCCACAGTCTGTCTGATAACAGCATTTCTTACTCGGTCTCGGAATGTTATGTTGGCAGCTCTCCTCAGGCATCTCATCTGACAGGTGTTGATTTTGCAAAAGTGTGATTTTGATAATGTCCAAGTTTGAGATTGGGAGCACGTGGTTGGTGTGAATATGCTGTTTATTATCTGTCATTTGCGGACATGGATATGTTTGGATGTTTCAGCATGGGTGATAGTTGATATGTAAGTACACTTGCTTTTTGACATCTGATTTCAATTTCTCTGTCAAATCTGCCATCTTCTGTGGTCATACTTCCAGGATATTTGCATTCTTTAACTTGTTTCAGAGTTGTGTTATTTATCTGTATATTTAGTGGACCAGGAGATCTGCTAACTTGCATTACTTCGGTTTTGGCTGTGTTTATACTCATATTGTATTTGCAGCGCAGATCTTTTTTCCCTATACAGTGAAAATATTTTCAGGAATGTAGAAGATATAAATGGAATCAGCATTGGAGGACGAAACATCAATAACATTAGATATGCAGATGATTCAGTATTGATTGCAGACAATGCACAAGATCTACAACAATTAGTAGACGCAGTTATTGTACACAGTCAGCAGCCGGGGTTGGAATTAAATTGTAAGAAGACACAGGTTGTGGTCGTCACTAGGAAGAGCGAAGTACCACAATGTAATATACAAGTAAATGGGAATATTCTTCAACAAGTGAATCGGTACAATTATCTCGGAACAGTCATAACATCTGATGGGAGATGCCTTGAAGAGATTAGAACAAGAATCGCCATGGCGAAAGTAGCCTTTAGCAAGATGAAAAACATTCTGACCGATAAAAAGATGTCAATTGAAACGAGAAAAAGAGTGTTGAGATGCTACATAAAGCCTGTTATTTTGTATGGATGTGAAACTTGGACAATGTGCAGCCAAGCTGAAAAACATCTGATGGCTGCAGAAATGTGGTTTCTGAGGAAAATGCAAAGAATACCATGGACAGACAGAAAAACCAATGACCAAGTACTACAGGAGACAAATGAAAATCGTAAATTGATTAGAGAAATTAGACGTAGTCAAAATTTTTGGACATGTTATGAGAAGAAATGGATTGGAGAACCTAGTGACAACTGGCAAGATCGAAGGGAACAGACCAAGAGGAAGACCGAGAGGAAAATACCTGGATGGCTTGGCCACATGGCATTGACGAGACAGAAACACTGAGCTGATCTACGACGCTGGTGATCGAGTGAAATGGCGAGTCATGACCGCGCACGCTTTCCGGCATGGCACATGATTGATTGATTGCATGTTGAGCTCAGATTATTAATATGATTCTGCAGTCTACCCTCATCGCTATAAAACAGACATTGATTGTCTGCAAATAGAAGTTCATTTATTTCCCGTGGATCAGTTGTTTCATCTGAAATAAAGAGTTCTAAATTTTCTGAATTATTCTGTCAAGGCTTGCTTCTTTGGATGTTCTGTCCATGTAGATATTAAATAACAGAGGAGAGAGCACACATCAGGAAGGAATGGCAATAAGAAAAAATGAACTTGAGAACTACATCTTGTAATACCATGCCGGCCTGTCACTTTACATTCCAATGACACTATCTGTGCACATTAATTTCGACTTCTGCTTGTATGTAGTGTCATTAGCCAGGTCAGGACGTTAAGATTATCATGATGCTTGTAAAAACCTGTCACAGTGAGCATCAGCTAACCTTAAAGTGAACAGACATTTTGTGTAAGACAACATGTAAGATTTCTGCCACATTGTTCTATCGAACATGTGGATATATGGTCTCATTGAATCGTACCTTAACTCGCAGAGGATTTTGGAGCAAGCGAAGCTCCAGAGAAGCGGAATGCAGAACCCATCAGCCAACGGTATATGCTCTGAAATCCACCAATCCACTTCCAGTCATGGGTTATGTGACCCCCAAGTCTTAGGTAAATCAAATAAATGGGTTTTGACAATTTATATAAATCATAAACTCCACAATTGATAGATAGATACAAGTGCACACAACTGTGATGGTGTCGAGATACAGGGGATAGTTGTACCTATATATTACCACAAATGGAGGATCTAAAATGTGTATGCCTATGTGGAGGACTCATTCTAAGGAGATCAAGCAAGAATTCCTATCAGCGATGGCTGATTCTGATGAGAAATATCTAATAGCTGCAGATTTTAAATGCTCAATCAAAAGAATGGAATAATGTTCCAGAAAATAGGGAATCATACTTAGTCTGGTACTGTTCAGCACCTGGCACACTATTTTGAATGTTGGCCATACTATGAAATTGACTAGACATTGGGACTCTGATGGAATCATAGATTTGACTTTGATTTCCAGATTGATGCCCAACCTGAGATAGCAAATGGGCGCTCGGGTCACCAGAGTAATCATAGTGTCTGATTCTGTCTCCATTATGTCAAGTTATAATTGGACGGATGTGGCATGAGTGGATACCAAGCTTAGATACTTCTCTCTTATAAGGACATAATGGGTATGCTATCGGTGTCATGCTGGAGTGTGTGGCAACAAGTGTAATGGGTATGCTATCGGTGTCATGCTGGAGTGTGTGGCAACAAGTGTAATGGGTATGCTATCGGTGTCATGCTGGAGTGTGTGGCAACAAGTGTAACAGGTATGCTATCGGTGTCATGCTGGAGTGTGCGGCAACAAGTGTAACAGGTATGCTATCGGTGTCATGCTGGAGTGTGTGGCAACAAGTGTAATGGGTATGCTATCGGTGTCATGCTGGAGTGTGCGGCAACAAGTGTAATGGGTATGCTATCGGTGTCATGCTGGAGTGTGTGGCAACAAGTGTAGGGTATGCTATCGGTGTCATGCTGGAGTGTGTGGCAACAAGTGTAACAGGTATGCTATCGGTGTCATGCTGGAGTGTGTGGCAACAAGTGTAACAGGTATGCTATCGGTGTCATGCTGGAGTGTGTGGCAACAAGTGTAACAGGTATGCTATCGGTGTCATGCTGGAGTGTGTGGCAACAAGTGTAATGGGTATGCTATCGGTGTCATGCTGGAGTGTGTGGCAACAAGTGTAATGGGTATGCTATCGGTGTCATGCTGGAGTGTGCGGCAACAAGTGTAACAGGTATGCTATCGGTGTCATGCTGGAGTGTGCGGCAACAAGTGTAACGGGTATGCTATCGGTGTCATGCTGGAGTGTGTGGCAACAAGTGTAATGGGTATGCTATCGGTGTCATGCTGGAGTGTGTGGCAACAAGTGTAATGGGTATGCTATCGGTGTCATGCTGGAGTGTGTGGCAACAAGTGTAACGGGTATGCTATCGATGTCATGCTGGAGTGTGCGGCAACAAGTGTAATGGGTATGCTATCGGTGTCATGCTGGAGTGTGCGGCAACAAGTGTAACTGGGTATGCTATCGGTGTCATGCTGGAGTGTGTGGCAACAAGCGTAATGGGTATGCTATCGGTGTCATGCTGGAGTGTGTGGCAACAAGTGTAATGGGTATGCTATCGGTGTCATGCTGGAGTGTGTGGCAACAAGTGTAACGGGTATGCTATCGTGTCATGCTGGAGGTGCAGCACACAAGTGTAATGGGTATGCTATCGGTGTCATGCTGGAGTGTGTGGCAACAAGTGTAATGGGTATGCTATCGATTGTCATGCTGGAGTGTGTGGCAACAGTGTAACGGGTATGCTATCGATGTCATGCTGGAGTGTGTGGCAACAAGTGTAATGGGTATGCTATCGGTGTCATGCGGAGTGTGGGGGCAACAAAGTGTAATGGGTATGCTATCGATGTCATGCTGGAGTGTGTGGCAACAAGTGTAATGGGTATGCTATCGGTGTCATGCTGGAGTGTGTGGCAACAAGTGTAACGGGTATGCTATCGGTGTCATGCTGGAGTGTGCGGCAACAAGTGTAATGGGTATGCTATCGATGTCATGCTGGAGTGTGCAGCAACAAGTGTAATGGGTATGCTATCGGATGGTCATGCTGGAGTGTGCAGCTAACAAGTGTAACGGGTATGCTATCGTGTCATGCTGGAGTGTGCTGGCAACAAGTGTAATGGGTATGCTATCGGTGTCATGCTGGAGTGTGCAGCAACAAGTGTAACGGGTATGCTATCGATGTCATGCTGGAGTGTGTGGCAACAAGTGTAATGGGTATGCTATCGATGTCATGCTGGAGTGTGCAGCAACAAGTGTAACGGGTATGCTATCGATGTCATGCTGGAGTGTGCGGCAACAAGTGTAATGGGTATGCTATCGGTGTCATGCTGGAGTGTGTGGCAACAAGTGTAATGGGTATGCTATCGATGCCATGCTGGAGTGTGCAGCAACAAGTGTAACGGGTATGCTATCGGTGTCATGCTGGAGTGTGCAGCAACAAGTGTAACGGGTATGCTATCGGTGTCATGCTGGAGTGTGTGGCAACAAGTGTAATGGGTATGCTATCGGTGTCATGCTGGAGTGTGCAGCAACAAGTGTAATGGGTATGCTATCGATGTCATGCTGGAGTGTGCAGCTACAAGTGTAACGGGTATGCTATCGGTGTCATGCTGGAGTGTGTGGCAACAAGTGTAATGGGTATGCTATCGGTGTCATGCTGGAGTGTGCAGCAACAAGTGTAACGGGTATGCTATCGGTGTCATGCTGGAGTGTGTGGCAACAAGTGTAATGGGTATGCTATCGGTGTCATGCTGGAGTGTGTGGCAACAAGTGTAATGGGTATGCTATCGATGTCATGCTGGAGTGTGTGGCAACAAGTGTAACAGGTATGCTATCGGTGTCATGCTGGAGTGTGTGGCAACAAGTGTAACGGGTATGCTATCGATGTCATGCTGGAGTGTGCAGCAACAAGTGTAATGGGTATGCTATCGGTGTCATGCTGGAGTGTGTGGCAACAAGTGTAACGGGTATGCTATCGATGTCATGCTGGAGTGTGCGGGCAACAAGTGTAATGGGTATGCTATCGGTGTCATGCTGGAGTGTGTGGCAACAAGTGTAATGGGTATGCTATCGGTGTCATGCTGGAGTGTGCAGCAACAAGTGTAATGGGTATGCTATCGGTGTCATGCTGGAGTGTGCGGCAACAAGTGTAATGGGTATGCTATCGATGTCATGCTGGAGTGTGCAGCAACAAGTGTAATGGGTATGCTATCGATGTCATGCTGGAGTGTGCAGCTACAAGTGTAACGGGTATGCTATCGGTGTCATGCTGGAGTGTGTGGCAACAAGTGTAATGGGTATGCTATCGGTGTCATGCTGGAGTGTGCAGCAACAAGTGTAACGGGTATGCTATCGGTGTCATGCTGGAGTGTGTGGCAACAAGTGTAATGGGTATGCTATCGGATGTCATGCTGGAGTGTGTGGCAACAAGTGTAATGGGTATGCTATCGATGTCATGCTGGAGTGTGCAGCTACAAGTGTAACGGGTATGCTATCGGTGTCATGCTGGAGTGTGTGGCAACAAGTGTAATGGGTATGCTATCGGTGTCATGCTGGAGTGTGCGGCAACAAGTGTAATGGGTATGCATCGGTGTCATGCTGGAGTGTGTGGCAACAAGTGTAATGGGTATGCTATCGAGTGTCATGCTGGAGTGTGCAGCAACAAGTGTAATGGGTATGCTATCGGTGTCATGCTGGAGTGTGTGGCAACAAGTGTAATGGGTATGCTATCGTGTCATGCTGGAGTGTGTGGCAACAAGTGTAATGGGTATGCTATCGGTGTCATGCTGGAGTGTGCTGGCAACAAGTGTAATGGGTATGCTATCGGTGTCATGCTGGAGTGTGTGGCAACAAGTGTAATGGGTATGCTATCGGTGTCATGCTGGAGTGTGTGGCAACAAGTGTAATGGGTATGCTATCGGTGTCATGCTGGAGTGTGCAGCAACAAGTGTAATGGGTATGCTATCGATGTCATGCTGGAGTGTGCAGCTACAAGTGTAACGGGTATGCTATCGGTGTCATGCTGGAGTGTGTGGCAACAAATTTAATGGGTATGCTATCGGTGTCATGCTGGAGTGTGCAGCAACAAGTGTAACGGGTATGCTATCGGTGTCATGCTGGAGTGTGTGGCAACAAGTGTAATGGGTATGCTATCGGTGTCATGCTGGAGTGTGTGGCAACAAGTGTAATGGGTATGCTATCGATGTCATGCTGGAGTGTGCAGCAACAAGTGTAACAGGTATGCTATCGGTGTCATGCTGGAGTGTGTGGCAACAAGTGTAATGGGTATGCTATCGGTGTCATGCTGGAGTGTGTGGCAACAAGTGTAATGGGTATGCTATCGGTGTCATGCTGGAGTGTGTGGCAACAAGTGTAATGGGTATGCTATCGGTGTCATGCTGGATGTGTGCGGCAACAGTGTAATGGGTATGCTATCGGTGTCATGCTGGAGTGTGTGGCAACAAGTGTAATGGGTATGCTATCGGTGTCATGCTGGAGTGTGTGGCAACAAGAGTAAAGGGTATGCTATCGGTGTCATGCTGGAGTGTGTGGCAACAAGTGTAATGGGTATGCTATCGGTGTCATGCTGGAGTGTGTGGCAACAAGTGTAATGGGTATGCTATCGGTGTCATGCTGGAGTGTGTGGCAACAAGTGTAATGGGTATGCTATCGGTGTCATGCTGGAAGTGGTGCGGCAACAAGTGTAATGGGTATGCTATCGGTGTCATGCTGGAGTGTGTGGCAACAAGTGTAATGGGTATGCTATCGGTGTCATGCTGGAGTGTGTGGCAACAAGTGTAATGGGTATGCTATCGGTGTCATGCTGGAGTGTGCAGCTACAAGTGTAATGGGTATGCTATCGGTGTCATGCTGGAGTGTGTGGCAACAAGTGTAATGGGTATGCTATCGGTGTCATGCTGGAGTGTGTGGCAACAAGTGTAATGGGTATGCTATCGGTGTCATGCTGGAGTGTGTGGCAACAAGTGTAATGGGTATGCTATCGGTGTCATGCTGGAGTGTGCGGCAACACGCGTGTAGATCTGTTGGCCGTCAAGATTACCACTAGTTGAAATACTCATGATTGGCATATTGTAAAGACTATCTATGAACAACCCTGCTATTTGAAGATACAATAAGAGGTATTTAAGGGTTCTTGGATTTGAATGTCATTGCATCAAGGAAGGATGTATGAAGGAACGTGTATACAACCAGCATGTGACTGGAATGATCATCATCTTCAATTGTCATTTTATTGGGGACATGGGGATTCTGTGCGTTTGCCTGGATTACCGTGTCCATTTTTAAAACCAAGAACTTTTACAAGTAGTGGTGAGCCATTTGGTTTATAGGAATAATTTAATTGTAGATTTATTTTAATTTGTTTTATATCACTATCTTTGTGTATAAATATATGTTTACTTGGTTTATGGAGACAATCTTTCAGTATCAATGTTTTATTTCTTAATACAAGAATCATATTTCATTACCAATAAATTATATTTGGTTTTTTAAGATATTTTCATTATAAATCAGTGTTTTAAATGTGATTACAAATAATATTTTACAAAAACAATCATTTGTATGTCAATATACTCTGCTACAGCTGAAAAGAATCAAGGTGGACTTTGATGACATGTGGAGGGAAGCCAGCGATGATGTCAAAGAATTTTACGGCCCAGCTCATTTAGCGGTGAGATGAAATCAGATGCAGTTTCTAACATTAAGTGCCATGTGTAGCATAGTGGCTAGATTCTGACCTACCGGTCTTGGTTCGATCTGCGTCAGAGTGGATTCAAATTTTAAAAATGTAACCTGGGCTCCTTGGTCGACCCAGCCTAAAATGGGCACCAAGAGATGTCTTGGGAAGTAAACACAGCTGCCAAGACACTGACCACAGCAATCATGGACCACAGCAAGCACTGACCATAGCAACCAGTGACCATAGCGACCACTGACCACAACAACCACCTACCATAGCAACCACTGATTGCTATAAACTGTGACTCCAGCAACATGTGTCCAGTGTGCCTAAAGGCATGTAAAAGTGTCCTTTACTTGTAACCTTCATGTCAATCAGTTACCAACCTACAGCATACCACAACAAGCAATGATGTACAGACCAGATGGAAGCAGAGGAAGAGGCCGACCATGTAAACGATGGGTGGAGGGAATAGCAGAGCCCAAGGGAATTTCGATACATGAAGCCCACAAGCGGGCACTCTTCACCTAGACACCGCAACGTAAAATAGGAACAAGATGAGATGAGATGAGTCAATCAGTTTTTGTGTTGAAACAAATGTTCACAGCAAACCCAAGTAATGTAATATTTTGTTCTGCATAATAATTTGATACATTCTAAATTTATGTGACATTGCTCTCAATGTAAAGATAATTTTTAGCTATTGAAATTATTAAAATATTAGTCAGGTCTAATTGGTTATGTAAACCATCAGCTTGTTACATATGGCTATGTTAGTAAGAAACCTTTCTAGATTATATACATGGTCAAGTTAGCAAGAAATAGTATGCAGCTACTAACATATAACAAACAAAGTCATGAACAAGAAAGATGAGGAATTAGTTCTAATTAAAACACCATAAACACAAGAGTAGGTAGACAAATTTCCAGTCCAGTCAGAGTTAAAACACTTAGAACACATGAATCGTGGTCTAATATAATTACTACAAAATCTCAAGTACAGTGCACAGTGTCTATTGGACTAATGTTGAGAGTTTTGAGGTACATCGTACATTATTGGATATGCATCTTCAGTTAAGGGTAAGATTAGGTAATTGGATTAGGTAATTGGAGACCTACAATTTGCTATAAAGTGCAGTAGTTTAGCTGTCCAAATATTTTTCCTTTATGTACATGATGATTCTTAAACAAATAGGGAAACAAGAGTAGGACTGGTGTTACCCAATAGCACAATTTCATGCCAACTATTTGAAACTGTAATTATATTATTAACTGCATAACTGGTAAACTTTTGGCCCACATGATAGCTCAGGTGCTGGTATATGAACACAGATATCACCTTTATAGGTCAGTGACTCTACATTTATTTATAAATAAGAGTGGGAGTCTCTTGAATCAAAACATGTAAATTCTGAAATTAATTTCACTTACAAACAAACAGCTGTCTGCAATATTTTAACTTCATTACCTGTGTTTGTGAGTTAAGACAGCACCATACTTGTGAAATTTAATTTTACTTTCACATCTGACTACCAGTAAAGCCAGCACTATACTCTTGTGCACAGTATAGTCAGTTTTATATTTACTCAGCAGGTTAAGATTGGTCTTCTTCTGCCTTATCTCTCATTGGGGCATAGAACCCTAATGAACTCACTCCAAGCTGTCCTATCCTTACCTGGCCCATGTAGCTACTCCATGTCCTCCCAATATTACTCATTTCTGTCTCTACTTTACTTTTATATGCGTGTGTTTGTTTCTTTTAGGTCTTCCTTGATTTTTCTACTCTGTGGATTCCAGTCAAATGTATTAATAGCTATGTTATTCTTAAGGTTTCTTAATTTATATCCTATCCACTGCCAGTGTGTTTTTCTCCCTCTTGTTTCACTGGTGTTTGTCTAGTTCTTTCCATTAGCTTCATATTTGTAATTCTTTCACACTTCCTATTTTACGTAGGCACCAGGTAATGAGTGAAGTTTATTTGTAATCGTGTTTTTGATCTATACAGTATTGATTTAATACTAGTATTTGATATTTTCAAAGTTTAGTACTGAGTCCTTTTTGTTTTTTAAAGACTTCCTCAAATTTCATAGTGCTATAAAAGCCCACAGGACTAAAGAAATAGAGAAAAACCTAAAAAAAAAACTAATGGAGAAGAGAAGTAGAAACAAATGAACAATGTCAAATGAACAATGTGGTAAAGACATGGCCAGAGATGCATGGGATTGCTGATAGGATGAATTAGAGTGAGTTCGCTCCATGCCTCTTTGTGGGATAGATGCAAAAAGAAAAAAAAGAATAATAAAAGCTTTTTAAAAAATTGTTTTGTTTTAAAAATAAAATTATAACATTTTAATGATGGTCTAATTACATCTGCAGGGAATCAATTCAAGTAACAGTAACATGATTATAAGAAAGTATGCCTTAAAGATATACTATTTATTTGCAGAGACAAAATATTATTTATTTCCACTGGATGTCATTGATCTCTTAATTGATTTATTTTTGTTGTTGTTAGCAACAACTGGAAGATCTTAGAAAGGATGCTTCTACAGCTGCTCCAACAATTGATCCAGTCATAGATGCTTTTGAAGATGCATTGCGGAATCAGTGTCCCAAATTTCGTTACCTCATACCAGGGTCCAACTCTTTCTTTGATTGGTCCCACGTAAGTTGAATTTAGCCAAATGATTGAGATTATTAGTTACTGCCCCTTGCATGTTACCAGGGCTAATTGGGGAAAGAAAAGTATGGTTACATCATAAACCTACCAAGCTTATCATGGGTGACTGGAGGAATGTGATAGGAATATATTATGAAACATCTTCTGCTAATTTAACATGATAAAAATATGAAATGCCAGAGCAAAAATAGAATAAAATGTTGACAAGCTGGCTGGTGTTCAATGGAAACAAACTTCTCTCTTTCCGCCTCTTTCTCTTCTTTTGTACATTAGTGGCAAGGGAGTTACACGAGCTTTTTCATGTTCTATTTGTAGAAAAGCCTTCTTTGATGTAGATTTTATAGCATGTTGAATTTATTGGTATATTATGTTTTCTGCATGCAGTCATGTAATACTTACACGTTGACTCCCAAATAAAACTTTTCTTGCTTTAATTGTTCAATTTATATGCACTACACAATATGACACCTACATTTCTATTAATGTTCTGAGTTACTTATCTTTTTTTCATCTGTTGTGAGAATCACAATCCACCCTTATAACTTAGAATAAATATCTACTTTTTCTCAAAGATTATCAGAAGTAATCTGCCTATTCTGAAGATTTTCAGTTGACTTCAATGACATATTTATTTGTAGTTTTATAACATTTAAGAAAGGTGTAAGTAATCCTTTATATAACATTAGATGTAATCCCAACTTTATACTGCAATAGGGCTATGGAAGATTTTATGTAGATATAGTATTTAAAAAATACCTCTATGCCCCTAAACTGAAAGGGGAAATCCCAACTGCACCTTCTCATAGTTGATGACGAGAAAACACACTGTTGTGGCAAATTCAGCTCAGGGGACTGAGTATCCCACTGGGATAAGTGGAAACTTTGAGGTGCTCTTTGCTGTTGGTAATACTACCACAAAGCTGGATACTCAAACTGGCAGCTTAAAAAAGTTGCCACAGCCATGTGGATGTGGGAAGCAAGGGGAAACTACCACATTATGCATGGTAGTCGATAACATACGTGCACCTTTCCTATGACACCATATAGCTGTGTGCCATGGGCAAGTTTCAAAACCACTAAAGAAGAAAATTGGGACTCGAGCTCAAATGCTGCAGAGATATCTTAGACCAAGAGTGAAAAAAAAAAAACAACTGAAATTCTACCAGATCTGAATATCAAAGAAAACTGGCCCACAAACAGTATCATGTCTTTGAAACTTAAATACTTTAACCATATTAAAGGTCACAGTGGTTGGATTGGAAAGAAGATGCATGGTTCCTTTAGAAGAGGCAGGGGTTGACCATCATGAAGACATTGCAGACACCTTCAGTTTGAGGGTGCATGAAGCAGGAGATATGGGAAGAGATCGGGGAATTGTTTGGCTCGCTATGATAGAGCGATGGTCTGCAAAGGACATGCTGCATATAATTATAAAATAGGAAAACTGACTATATATATATATATATATATATATATATATATATATATATATATATATATATATATATATATATATATATATATATATATATATATATATATATATACCTTCTTCAGCATTCCGAGCCATTAGGTTCTTTGCTGCAGATACAATGCCGTCTCCATTCGTCTCTCTGGTTGACCTTCTCTTGCCAGTCGGTGATTCCAAGAGCTTGTAGGTCTGTATGTATATTATATATCCACCGTCTTCTTGGTCTACCTCGGGGTCCACGGTCATTTATTTCTTGAGTGTAAGCGAGTTTTGTTACCCTATTATCTTCCATTCTTTCTATACGCCCCAGCCATTGCAGTCTATTAGCCTTCATGATACCAGTGATTAGCGGGGACTTAAACAGATCAAAAATGCCTTTGTTGCTTCTTCTTTTCCACTCTCCACTTTGTGTATCCCTAATGGGCCCAAAGATGCGTCTTAAGACTTTGTTCTCAAAGGTTTGTAACAAGGCTTCGTCTCCTTTAGTTGTACTCCAGGTTTCAGAGCCATACAGCACAACTGGTCTAATCAGTGTTTTGTATATTGTGATCTTGGTGTTACGAGATAGCGCATTTGATTTTAGAAGATGTTGTAGTGCATAGTATATCTTATTTCCAGAGTTGATTCTAGCTTGTATTTCTTCCCATATTATGTTGGAGCAGTTGAAGATTGTACCCAGGTATTTGTATGTTTCCGTTCTTTTGATGGCCCATATTATCTATTTGTATGTGGCCAGAGTTTTTAGAAGTCCTTCTCTGGAAATTACCATATATTCTGTCTTATCTTGGTTGATAACCAGCCCCATTTGTTGAGCTTTTTCCTTTAAGTGAGTCAATATTTCCAATGTCTTTTGTTCATTTTCTCCCTATAATATCTATATCATCAGCATAACCAAGCAGTTTGGATGTTCCTCCAATATCACATTCCTCCTTTACCTTCCTTACAACTTTCTCTAGAGCCAGATTGAAAAGGAGCCTCTATAGTGTATCACCCTGTTTCAAGCCAGATGTTATTTGGAAAGGGTCTGATTTCCTGCCTTTATATGTTACTATATTATAAGTATCTTCCATGCATAGTCTGGTCATGTTGATTAACTTCCTTGGTATTCCAAATTCCTGCATAGCATTCCATAGACTATTCCTATGGCCACTATCATAAGCCTTTTTGAAATCCACAAAAATGTTATGGAGATCTATTTTATATTCCCAACTTTTCTTGGCTATTTGTCATAAGATAAATATCTGATCTATTGTTGATCTGTTTTGTCTGAAACCCGCCTGGTAGTCACCTAATATGTCTTATGAATATGGTTTTAGTCTATTTAGTAATACCGCGGATAGTATCTTATAGCTTATGGACAGGAGTGATATTCCTCTATAATTTTCACATTGGAACTTGTCTCCTTTCTTAAAGATAGGTATCAATAATGACTCTTTCCAGTCATAGGGCAATTCTTCTGTCCTCCAGATTTTTATTATTAGTTATAAATATATATATATATAAATATATATAAATATATATATATATATATATATATATATATATATATATATATATATATATATATATATATATATATATATATATATATATATATAACTTTTTTACTCAGATTGAACTCAGGCAGCTGACTAGCAGTACATTAAGTACACAGTTTGTGAGATTAAATGTTGGTATTCAGCAGCTTTGGTTCTTTGTTCAGGAAGCCAATGACAGTATGTCTGCAAGTGCCACTGGAGTGTGATAATCTTCATTTATCAAGCCAGTCCCAAGTAGTATACAATGTTGTAACTAATTAGGAAATATGGTGCAGCACCATAATATTTTACTATATAAAAAGTCTACCACCGCAAGCGAAACGTCACAAAAAACGGACCTAATTTTCAAGGGATGCAACCCATGAATAAATAATCGAACGTATTTTTGCACTGTTAATTCCCTTTTTTGAGAATTTTAATTAAAAAAAAAAATTAATAACTACTGATAGTATTGATTATAGTGAGCGAGACTATCATCATACCGTTGATGCTGTTAAGGTACAGTGCACTTCCTCCTCGGTTTCTTTTTTTTTCTCGTCTTCTTTTCTTTATCTGCATTGGGCATAAACACTATCATCATACCATTGGTGATGTGTAAGGGATAGGGTTACAGTGCATTTCCTTGGGGTGGTCTAGGGGCAGCGGGCGTGGGTGTGGGAGCTCAGGGGTGGAGCGCGGGGTGTCAGCATGTGGGGTAGGGCTAGGTGGTTCGAACCTCGAGCCGCGGCGGGTTTCATATGAAAACCGTAATAAGAATGTAAATATGGCAGTTATTAGTGATCTGTAGAGGGTCGTAGTGGTGTAAACACTATCATCATACGGGATAAAACTGAAAACCTTAAAAAGTAAAATTGACCGATATTATTGATTTTAGTGGGTATATGTTAGTGAAACTCGATGCTAAGGGGTGGGTAGCGGCTATTAGTGGTCTGTAGAGAGTCATAGTGACTTATTCACTATAATCATACATGTTACAAATGAAAAACTTAAAAAGTAAAGATGGCTGATATTATTGATTTTAGCGGGTATAGCTTAGCGAAATTCTTTTGTGATGGGTGGGCAGCGGCTATTAGTGATCTGTAGCGTGTCACAGTTGCTTGTTCATTTTCATCATACGGGTTACAAATGAAAACCTTAAAAAGTAAAAATGACCGATATTATTGATTTTAGTGGGTATATCTTAGTGAAACTCGATGGTAAGAGGTGGATAGAGGTTATTAGTGGGCCGTAGAGTGTTATAGTGGTGTAAACACTATCAGCACAAAGTAAAAAATTAAAACATTAAAAAGTAAAAATGACCGATAATATTGATTGCAGCGGGTATAGCTTAGTGAAATTCATTGGTAACGGGTAGATAGCGGGTATTAGTGATTTGTAGAGTGTCGTAGTGGCCTATACACTATCATAACACAGGCTTCAAATGAAAACATTAAAAACGTAAAGAATGGCGGGTATTATCGGATGTAGCGAGTATGGCTTAGTGCAATTCGTTGGTAAGGGGTATGTGAGTGGAGGAAAGGTTAGATATGTGCTTCTGATCTTTGCTAAGGGGTGATTGATTGGCGGGGTGGTAGATAAATACGTACGGTCCTTGATAATAACCGGAGGGTAATGCTCATATTAAAGTCTAAAGATTGAACTCATAGGTGGCTGATCTGATGATGGCCGCCTGGGTGTCTTATCACGGGGCTATGTCGGCGAGGGTGAACGTACGTGAACGTGTTCAGACATGTCTTTGGGGAAAACCGGAAGATGACTCAGAGCGTACTGACAGCATAACGATAAGTCGAGACACTTGGTTAATGGTCACATCGGATCAAAATATGGAGCTGCTTCCAGTCGCATATGTAATGACTACAACCAGACCACGGGTTCACTGGCTACGAGTGGTCAAATATGGCTCTGCTTCCGGGCACCTGTGTAATGGCGACAACCAGACCACGTGGGCAATAAGATGGCGCTGCAGCCGATCACACTTGGGTAATGGTCACATCGGATCAAATATGGCTCTGCTTCCGGTCGCTTGTGTAATGGCTACAACCAGACCACGTGCTCACTGGCTACAAGTGGTCAAAGATGGCGCCGCATCTAGTCACATGTGGCAATGGCAAAACCAGACCACATGCTCGCTGACTAAAGCCAATCAAAGATGGCGCTGCATCCGTTCACATTTGGGTAATTGTCACATCCGATCAAATATGACGATGCTTCCGGTCATATGTCTAAGGTATACAGTCGAAACACGTGACTTAAACCGAAAGTAATGACTACGACCGGAGTTATTCATGGAACCCAAACGCACAGTGGATGAGATTACACCCCAGCCGCCCTTACAAACATTTTAAATCTGACATCAGTGTTGTCAGCACCTAGAAAATGATCAAGAAAGGACACCCTTCTTCCAAAAAGCAAAAGAAACGTCAAAGAGAAACACGAAAACATGGATTACAACCCTTGCAAATGAAAAAAAAAAATACATGACTCCACTCACACTGGATGTGACACAGAGCAAAAGTTTCATTCCCAGAGCCTAGTATCGGTGTACGATCAAAGAAATGAAGACACTTTTTTGTTGCATATCCTTTACAGGACATCGCTGTCAACAGCAGCATCTTTCAGCTGTCTGTTGATTTCTTGGCAAGATTACGCTCAGTAGTTTGCCATTGATTTCTGAGAGGCCGGCTCAGTATCCCGCAAGTCACGAGCGGGGGTCGAACCGCTCCCAGTTCTCTCCCGCTACGAGACTCTGCGTGATAAACGGGATTACGGAGAAAGTGTTGTAACCCCTAGGCCAGAGAGACCGACAATGAAGACACTGGTTTCCAAAATAATGTCTACCAAAATTCAGCAGAGCATGCCAGCTTTGACAAAAGTAGCACAACTTTTACGTTACCTGTTTTGAAGACTGATGATTCTTGTTTCTTCATCCCAGCTCTGTCATTAGACATGTTGTTCTGAAAGAAACCTACTTCTCGTAGTCAGACAGCCATAGACCCGCACGAGACAATACTTGATCTACTTGATGATTTTTCTTCAGATGAAAATATTGACCTTCTGTCTAGCAGTCATGGACCAGACTCTGAGTTTCTCAAGAAAATCAATGCTTTTTGGAATAAAAACTATCCTACTGCTGGCTTCCGAAGTTGCTCCTCTGTCGCAGCAGATGAAATACAACACCCAACGAGTAAGGTATGTATAAATAGTAACGTTCATGATCATAGATTCCAAGAACAGGTTTGCTAGTTCCGGTGTCTAATAGTACATTCTATTATCTGGTCCTCTTTATTTAACTATGAGTAGGTTTCAATGTGATTTTTCTCCTCCACAGGTTAATTTTGCAGCAGAACCTCACTTCTTAACAGTTCATATCGTTGGCACCGAAGAACGCAATGGTAACTGGCACCATGTAATCAGAGATCGTGAGTATTTTGAACGGCGTAAACTACAGCTGGAGCAAATTCTGACCCCAGTCCTGGGGGACAGTCACAGAGTCAAATTCCTGGAGCAGAGAAAAAGTCAAGAACAACAGTGAAAGAGGCCGAGATAGTCTAATCCATGTATGGTAACTGTAATTAAAATTAAAAACGTCAATCCTCACTAGCGGACGAGTATTAAAACACCTACATAAAAACAAGATGGTTGTATTACACTTACAGTCCTGTCTTTAATAGCTAACCAGTATTCAATATGAAGAAAACTATAGTGGGTGTGAGGAGACTGTATATGTATATCACTGGTATTCTGACTTCACAGACTGTAGCTCACAGTGACTACAACGCAAGTAACACGGCGCCCTTTATGCTATCTATTTCATCATGATTAGAGGTCATGTGGCGAGCATAGTCCGCATTCCCCAACCCAGCTCAAACATACAACAGGTCAACGAGTGGGTAGTAGAACGCTTAGTCGCGCCATACGGACAGCCACGTCAGCGTAATCTGAACCGCTTGAAATAGGAAACTGGCTGAAACCGGATTTACGCGTGGCTCAAAAACTAGTATATAAACCCGAGGCTGGTAACACTCAAGCATTGTGATCAGAAGATGACTACAGACCTCAAGACTGCCTGCTAACTGGGTCTACATGACTCGTAGTGGTGAGGTTATTAGACCAGTGGGCGATGTTGATAAGGCCGTGTTTGTCTCATCCTCCATAGGAACGAGCACGTTACACATCCGAAGATTTTACGGTGAATCCGTCAAGAAATTCCCGACTAAGGCAGGCATGACACTTACTCGGCAAGAATATGAACAGATGATCGCCATGCATCGCGAGATCCTCTCTGACTTTGACAGACTCAACCAAGTTAACCAAGCCAGTAACGAAGTCAAACAAGATACTAACAGAGACAAGCAAGTCAGTAACCAAAACATTCAAGTCAGTGCTCATGTCAAACAAGACACTACCAGAAGCAATCAAGTCCAAACACTCAAGTCAGTGCTCAAGTAAAACAAGGAACTAACCGAAACCACCAAGTAGACGCATACTATACCGCCAGTTTTCAACCCAGCTACACTCAGATGTGTGATGACCCCAGCAACCAGATGTGTGATGAGCCCAATAGCCAGCTGTTTGATGTGCAACAAGACACCAACCGAAGCAATCAAGTCCAACACACTCAAGACAGTACTCAAGTCAAACAGGGTAATAAACGAAGCCACCAAGTAGACGCATACTATACCGCCAGTTATCAACCCAGCTACAGTCAGATGTGTGATGACCACAGCAACCAGTTATGTGAAGAGCCCAATAACCAGATGTTTGATGTGCCCGACACTCAGGTGATTGATGGCCCGGTTGTCTACAATATTCAGATGTAAGTCCACCAATCAGGAGACCAGTCTTATGGCTACATACCAAGTGACATATACATACCAGGCTACCAGCCGAAAAAAACCAACCTACTCAGACAGTGGCGTGAAGAAACCCAGAAACAATATACAATTTGTATAGCTCTATATGTGAAAATAAAATGTTGTATACCAGCTCATATCACATCTCCATTTCGTATAATGACATTATGCATTTTTTAAAATTATTATTCTTGTAAAATGTACTGAAATACTGTAAATAAACAGGTATATAGATTATAATTACGTTTTGGTTCTTGAATATTTAGTGTTTACGGTGTATATAGTTGTCATGTGGTGAGAGAATGAAGGGCAAAAATCTTAGTCAAGTAATAAAATTTGTTAGCCAAATTGGAAAAAGTTTCGCTACATTTCAACCAGACTTATAAAAAATTCACCCAAACTTATGAAAAGTAGGACAATTTGTCAACCAAAGTGAAAAATTTTGGTCACATTTCAACCAAAGTTATAAAAATCTTAATCAAACTTATGAACAGTAGGAACATTTGTTAATCAAAGGTGAAAATTGTTGGCCAAAATTCAACCAAACTTATGAAAAGTAGGACAATTTGGTAACCAAACGTGAAAAGTTTGGCCAAATTTCAAAAAAAAAAAAACAAAAAAAAAACAAAAAAAAAAAAAAACTTATAAAAAGTAGGAAAATTTGTTAACCAAATGTGAAAAGTTTGGCCAAATTTCAAACAAACTTATAAAAAATTGGAACATTTGTTAACCAAATGTGAAAAGTTTGGCCACATTTCAACGAAACTTATTTAAAAAAAAAAAGTAGAACACTTTGGTAACCAAAGGTGAAACGTTTGGCTAAATTTCAACCAAACTTATAAAATGTAGGAAACTTTGCGACCAAATTTCAAACAAACTCATAAAAAATTGGAAATTTTGTTAACCAAACGTGAAACGTTTGGCCAAATTTCATCCAAACTTATCAAAAATAAGAACATCTGTTAATCAAATGTGAAAAGTTTGGCCAAATTTCAACCAAACTTATAAAAAGTAGGAAAATTTGTTACCCAAAGTGAATTGTTTTTGCTCCATTTCAACTAGATTTATAAAAATCTCACCCAAAAATATGAGAAGTAGGAAAATTTGTTAACCAAAGTGAAAATTTTTGGCCAAATTTCAACCAAACTTATGAAAAGTAAGGAAACTTTGTTAACCAAAGGTGAAAAGTTTGGCCAAATTTCACCCAAACTTATGACAAATAGGAAACTTTGGTAACCAAAGATGAAAAGTTTGACCGAATTTCAACCAAAATTATAAAAAGTAAGGAAACTTTGTTAACCAAAGGTGAAAAGTTTGACCAAATTTCAACCATACATATTTAAAAAAAAAGTAGAACACTTTGTTAACCAAAGCAAAATATTTTGGCCACATTTCAACCAAACTTATCACAATCTCAGTCAAACTTATGAAACGTCAGAAAATTTGTTAACCAAAGGTGAAAAGTTTGGCCAAATTTCATCCACATCTTATGAAAAGTAGGAAATTTTGTTAACAAAATATGAAAAATTTAAGCCAAATTTTAGCCACAACTTATAAAAAGTAGGACAATTCCTTAGCCACATGCGAAAAATGTCTCACGTTGTCATTTTAAATCCCCAACCTGCTAGAGATATTCGACTGTCCCCTATGCAAACAACAGCTGTAATTCAGAAAATTAAATGTATCTTATGTAATAAGTCACTATGGGTGGATGAAAAAATAAAATTTCAACAATAAGATTGTACAAAAATTAACAATTAAATTTCTCTGTCTGTTTCCAAATTGAATGTTGCATGTAGAAAAACATCACCAATGGTATAATGATAGTGTTTATGCCCAATACAGATAAAGAAAAGAAGATGAGAAAAAAAAGAAACCGAGGAGGAAGTGCACTGTACATTAACAGCATCAATAGTATGATGATAGTCTCCCTCACTACAATCAATACTATCAGTAGTTATTAAATTTAAAAAAAAAAAAAATTCTCAAAAAAGGGAAGTAACAGTGCAAAAATACGTTCGATTATTTATTCATGGGTTGCATCCCTTGAAAATTAGGTCCGTTTGTGTGACGTTTCGCTTGCGGTGGTAGACTTTTTATATAGTAAAATATTATGGTGCTGCACCATATTTCCTAATTAGTTACAACATTGTATACTACTGTCCCACTAACAATAGTGATTCAGTCAGTTACATTCATGTGGTTATAAAAGAAATTAATGCATGACTCCCTGTACGGTTTGGTTAAGGGATTGCGGACACCCGTTTGCCTGTTTACCCACGTTCGAAACACAGCTGAGACCAATTTAGCAGCAGACCACATTGCGCTGGGTTTAAATGTATTAGTAAGATAACCGGTCACTCAGACAGCAATGGCAAACTACTAAACATAAACTTACCAAGACATCAACAACATCAGTAAAATGCTGGTGTTGACAGCGATATCCTGTAAATAGGATATGCAAAAAAACAAACAAAATCAACACCCGTACAGTTAGGAGATTATGTTCAGTGCCATCCTGTTGTGATAAATTTATTTTCCTAACTACATAGAGCTCTGAGGTAGATTATTTTAAAAGTGATAAATGGAGATGGTCACCTCATCTGGCAGTATAAATGTATACAGCAGCTGTTCTATTATCATTTTAATGAATATATGCTTTTTTTCCCTTTCCCCAGATTCTCACATGTTTAATTCACTACATGCCACAGTCATTGTTCAACAAACTCAGAGCTTACTTTGCACCCTATGTGATCTACAAATGACAGAACCTATAGTTTTTTTCAGGCTGGACCAATGATTTGTGCCACACGTAAACATAAATTACATTTACGGTAATTACATATATCTTCCCAATACTGTTGTTGCATGTAATGCGATTAAAAAAGTGAAAAATTTAAAAGAAAATAATAATTGCCATACACACATTAAAAATTATAATCATGATTAATGTCTATCTGTTACAGACAAATAATAATTGCCACTATTCTAAAAGCTCATTTTTGTGTATGTTATAATGTCAGTCAAATTGTTTATGTATGGCCTCTGTTTACCTGAAAATGTATTTTTAGATATTTTAAATAACCCCCTGCTATAAATGTATATTTAATCCTCATTTATAAAAGCACAACGTACACATTAGTTTTCCATGTCGTGAGTTATGTTAGGTATAAGGTACAAACTTCATATTTGTATTGGATGTGATCAATATCATGCCAGCTGCCTCTACGCCCAAAGACATTTTCTGGTACCATTTTAGGACTGACCTGGCAGCCCATGTCAATTTTGTTTTTACAATTCCGCTTTGGTGGATTCAAAACACATGACCACAATATTTTAAAAAATAGTTACTCTATTATGGAAGGACCGTAAGATCGAGGTTGCGATTGATTGAAAAACCAGACTTGAGACAGACACAAGCATCATTACAAATGAGAGGCTTTAGAGATGTGCCTTTCATGGAATAGACTAAACATAAATTGATTATAACTTCTCATGCCCACTCAAGAGATACCTGGTTCGAGGGACAAGTATTTAAAAACAAAAGCCTTGGTTTTTTTCCCGTTTACTGCCAGCATAATGCGGCAGCTTGCCATGGGCAAAATCATTCCAAAACGTGAAGGAATGAAGTGTGTTTTAAAACTACTCTCCAGTGTAGTAAGAAGACAGAATTTCATCAACCACTCAATGAAGGCAGTTGGTTACTGAGGACACAATAGTTAGTGGCCTCAGACAGTTAATTAAATAGAGTACTGACTATTCAGTCAATGTTGTATGAAGTCAGCTATGGGAATAATAGAATATCCTTTTACTTCCTTGTAGGTCAAACTAATTTGTGCCATATTATAGAAGCAAGATTAAAAGAATCATCAATTTAAGGACTATGCAGCTGTTTATGTTCATGTACTTTTTATTAATTCACAGTGTATATATATATATATATATATATATATATATATATATATATATATATATATATATATATATATATATATATATATATATGCGCTTGATGCTGGCAGCTGGTCGAAGCTCCGAGACAGGCGGACAGCTAGAGCATTGCCTTGCTGATCCAGCAGCTTCTGCAGCTTATCTTTTTCCAGATGTATAGGTGTCAATCTTTAGTGACAACGCCGAACTGGAGATAGTAGACCGTTTAACATATCTAGGATCAGAGGTAAATAGCAAATTATCCCCAGATCAGGAAATCAACATCAGGATTGGTAAGGCAGCAACAACAATGAACATGTTAGCAAAAAGAGTCTGGGAGAACAGGCAGCTTACTACCAAAACAAAAGTCCTCGTCTACCAAGCCTGTGTCCTTAGTATTCTTCTTTATGGCAGTGAAACCTGGACAACTTACTCACACCAAGAGAAACGTTTAAACAACTTTCATATGCGGTGTCTGAGAAGAATACTTGGTATTAAGTGGCAAGACAAAATCACAAATACTGATGTATTGGAAAGATCAGGTTGTGTGACGGTGTGTTCCATGCTCAGTCTTCGTAGACTTAGATGGATAAGACATGTTAGGAGGATGGATGATGGTAGAATACCAAAGGACATCTTTTTTGGTGAATTACAGATGGGTAGGAGATCTCAGGGTCGGCCTCTACTACGATACAAAGATGTGTGTAAGCGGGACATGATTGATACAGGGAGTGATAATGCACATTGGGAGCAAGTCGCCACTGAACGTGTTGCATGGAGGACAACTATCAGAAATAGAATAAAGACAAAGGAGAAAATGATTGCAGATAAAGCACACACAGAGCGTGAGAGACGTAAGATGGTGCATGATGGTGAAAATGACCATGTTTTCACATGCATCCACTATGGACAAACACTAGCAGCACGAATTGGCCTTATCAGCCACACTCGCCATTGCCATGGTTCGTAGTTATTAAGCCTTTTTGAAGCACAATGTACCAAACTATGGTCTGCCAAGACGGAAACTTGCCAATGGATATGCTTGATATATGATATCTTGTGGGGGGGGGGGGGGGGAGAAAGATACAATAAATTTAGGTGTATTAATTTGCCAACAGGCATCGTCCTCTTTCATTAGGCTGGGTCAACCACAGAATAGTAGTGATTTTGGTTAGCAAAACCACTGTAATGCAACATTTTTCCATTATCTAAATTGTCTAGGGCTAAATTATTCAGCACATCTGCTGACAGGTTCCCACAAATACCCCTTGATATTATATATTAATTGCAGCACTACAACCCACACATTAAGTAAGTGATTGGAATCCACCATGTCAATCCATGAGGATAAACAAAAATAAAAGCTGCTTCAACAGTATGTGCAAAAATAGAAACATCCTTGAAACTAACATAATGGTATGAAAATAGGGAAATAGCCCTTATACTAATGGTATATATGAAACAGAAATTCTTTAAACAAATAGTATATATGAAAACAGACACATCCTGCAGTGAAAACATTTCATATCCTTTAATATAGCGATTCACAACCTGTCAACTGAAACAACAATGTAACTCGACAGATGTCTTCTGGAGTGGTGCATGGTTAGTTTTAGTTAGTTATTGTGATAGGAAGTTTCACCAAAAGTGATTTCAATCCTGAATTATTTTATTATACCTAGAGTGCAAGGTTGGGAAACAATACTTGAAGTAAGTTGTAAGTTGTCCTAAATGAACATATATTACTACAGATTGGGAGTCTCCGTGGCGAAGTGGTCAAGCCGTCTGACTCGGTGCTCCGAAGGTTGTGAGTTCGATTCTGGGCAGCGTCCTTCGGTTCATAGGTGCATTTTTTCGGAGACTCCTGGGGGTTGTTGCTGGAGCTACGTAGTTCGTGCTTTATGCGATGCATTCTGCGCTGCGGAAAGAGACTGAGTCATATGGGATAAAACCCGGTGCAATGAAGTCGACCCTCTCGACTTTTAAGCAACTTTTTTTTAAGCTCTACAGATTGTTGAAACAACAAACAGAAGTGATTCAACTATCAACTATACTGAAACATCCAAATATATATATATATGTCCGCAATATGACATAACAAAGATAGCATATTGATACCAACTCAATTGCTACCAATATCAAACGTAGACATTATCCAAATCAAACTTACGCAAAATCAAGACCTGCGAGATATTTTTGAGACCGGGAAGGTATCTCGACCAACAAATGCCTGAAGATGTTGGATGTGTCGGCCGAAAGGTGCAAATATCGCAGCTCCTTTGTAAACAGGCACAACGTTGTAAACAGTTACAATGTAACTTACATCTAAAACAGCATTCCAGACGAGTGCAGAAGAAGAAAAAGTAAGAGAAAATCTGCCAGCTTAACTATTCAAGAGAGGGTAAGCAATATGTTATTAGCCAATCAGTGGAGTTAACACCTTGTACCACATATATTGAAAGGCAGAAGATCAAATGGTTCAGATATCTAATAAGAATGCAACACTATCATCACTATCAGTTAACAATGGCACTACACTAAAAATGATTGAGAATAAAATGAACAGATGACATGAAAGACCATATACAACCACACGGAATGACACTATCCAGTGCCACAAGTCAGGTGCTGGAATGTCAACTATTCCTTCCCACGCTTGACTTAAAAACTGGAAGATGATGATTTTCACAGAGATTAAAAACACAGTGAATATGGCAACCAGGAAGGCCAGATTTCTATAGTATGTGTGATGAAATGTAAAGTGTAAGAGAACATATTACAATGGTTGGGATTAAAGAGAAAGAGTCAATCATACATAATGCACCGCTTGGTGGGACTGAGAGTCGTTGCTGTGGATACTTAAAAAAAAAAGGAAATACCCGTCTTCATATTACACATGATCATTTTCATTATTGGCTTATATGGTCCTTTAATATATCTGTTTCCAAATTTCTGTCATACTAGACCTTAAAGATAAAAAAAAACAAAATTCCAGTCTTAGCATTCAAAAATGATTCTAAACTTTTCGCTATGACTGAAAATTCAATATCAAAAGTAATCTGTAGCTTTTTCAAAATGTCTTTTTTATGCACATTTGGTGAGAGGTTATTTAGATATTTCAAAAGGGGGTTGCAATTTACTCATTTACAAAAACATCTGGTCATGGGTTACGTGGTTGTAATACTAAGAGGTTGTAGCTGGAAAAAAGGTTGGGAAACACTACTATGAGAAGTAAGTTGACCTAAATAAAGATAGTTTATAGAAAATAATATTCTTTACTTAGTAGAAGCCCAAGCTTTGTGCTATGGAGAGATATAACTAAATTTTCCAAACATGTCTATCAAGACGGCAAAATGCCAGTGAGTCACCCTGTAGAATAATGGTAACTTAGGTTATCTACAGATCATCGATCATGTTGACATACTGTGAATGTACATGCATTTTTGTAATGCAAGGATCCCTTGATACAAAAACATTATTTCAAGTGTTGTTTTCCAGGCAATATATTGAGAAAGGCGGATATATTTCTTTTAAACAGTTTGAAATTAACGTAAACAGTGAAACAGTAGATAATATTTGGAGTATCTAGAGATTATTGATCATGGTGACATACTGTGAATGTACATATATATTTGAAATGCAAGGATCCCTTGATACAAGAACTTTATTTCAAGTGTTGTTTTCCAGGCAATATATTGAGAAAGGCGGATATATTTCTGTAATATAGTTTGAAATTAACGTAAACAGTGAAACAGTAACAACTTTACAATCATATGTATATAAACATAACAAGTGTTACACATAAGTCAAGTTTTCATGCACTAGAAATCGGTGTGTTCCTTTATTTCCTTCCATGATGGCTTTATCCAGTATAATGTCTGACTGTTTGATTGTTCCCATCCATGGATCTAAGCTGTCACTGTTGCCCAGTAGTTTAGACATCTCTGGGCAGTCTTCAGTCTCCTCATCGTAAACGTCAGACTGGGTGGCCACATAGACATTTGGCTGACAGTGGCTTACACTGCAGATATTACTGTACTGTGGTTTAATGTCAGCATGAACAGTTGACTGGTTGTCACACGGTTTATCATCACTTCCTGGATGTGAATACAACGCATTATAAAGCTGCAAGTATTTAGTACACTAAAATTGTTAGGACTATAGTCAAAATAGATTTGATATGTCAACTGTGGTAAACTGAGTAATAAAAGGTCAAGGTAATCACACAGTAGAAACTTGGTTGGGTATGAACCGTTAAGCCTTCACATATTATAGGCCCTGACATATGGGGTGGGGTGTCTCAGTTCCTTCCTCATTGTCTTTATTTCACCGATAATTTCAAAACAATTAGAAAATCGTCTGGTACCAAATTTTATGAGGCTGGATCGACCACAGACTCACATTGGTAAGAAAGAATACATCTGGACCACTGTTTGACAGGCAAGTACATTAACATGGCTTCTAATGGAGACATAACGTTTAACCATGGTTTAGTCATCATGTGCCTGGATGTAGCGAATCTACACATTCCTGAGTGTCAAATTAAACGTCTGCAGTATTTATGGTTATTTGCCTCACACATAAACGATTTTTATTTTCCCATTACTAGGGTATAGAAGTGATAAGAAGACACATATTATGGTCGTCACTGGGAAGAAGGAAATACCACAGTGTGATATACGAGTAAATGGGCATATTCTTAAGCAAGTGAATCGATACAGTTATCTCAGAACAGTCATAACATCTGATGGGAGATGTCTTGATGAGATTAGAACAAGAATTGCCATTGCGAAGGTAGCCATTTTCATGATGAAAACCATACTGACCAATCAAAAGATATCAAATGAAACGAGAAAAAGAGTGTTGAAGTGTCATATAGAACCTGTACTTTTGTATGGATCTGAAACGTGGACAATGAGTAATCAAGCTGAAAAACATCTGATGGCCGTGGAAATGTGGTTTCTGAGGAAAATGCAAAGAATACCATGGACAGACAGAAAAACCAATGACCAAATACTACAGGAGACAAACGAAAATCGTAAACTGATTAGAGAAATTAGACGTGGACAGTCACAATTTTGTGGGTAAGTTATGAGAAGAAGTGACTCGGAGAACTTGGTGACGACTGGCAAGATTGAAGGGAAGAGACCAAGGATGAAGACCGAGAAGTAAATACCTGGATGGCTTGGCCACGTGGCATGGTCAAGATAGGAACAAGGAGCTGATCCACGACTCTGGTGATCGAGTGATATGGCAGAACATGACCGCCCACGCTTATCGGCATGGCACATGATGGATGGATGGAGAAGTGATAAACTGTATTCTACCCAAACATTGACTGCAGCATGGCATAGATACAGTAAAATCACACATAAACAATGTCTGAGAATACATACAGAATAAAGCAAAGAATTAGCTGCTTCTAGATAAAACAGTGTTGGTGAAACATCCTTCACAGAAGCACAAGAATATGCAACACTGTAAGAACAGGACTTATTTCAGTTCTATCCTCAAAATCTTCATTCAAACTTCAAGTTTCATTTCGCAGGTGCTGTCTAGTCAAGAGTTCAATTTCCTAACACTGGCAAATCAAGTCTCATTATTTCAGTCACAACTATCCTCATACCATCATGATCATCATTTCACTGGAACCAGGAACTCTGTGCCTCTTTCTCAGAGCTGTAACTGATGCACATGGTCAGTTTAAAATCTTCTCAGAGCTGTGACTGATGCACATGGTCAGTTTAAAATCTTCTCAGAGCTGTAACTGATGCACATGGTCAGTTTAAAATCTTCTCAGAGCTGTAACTGATGCACATGGTCAGTGTAAAATCTTCTCAGAGCTGTGACTGATGCACATGGTCAGTTTACAATCTTCTCAGAGCTGTGACTGATGCACATGGTCAGTTTAAAATCTTCTCAGAGCTGTGACTGATGCACATGGTCAGTGTAAAATCTTCTCAGAGCTGTTACTGATGCACATGGTCAGTGTAAAATATTTTCAAAGCTGTGACTGATGCACATGGTCAGTGTAAAATCTTCTCAAAGCTGTGACTGATGCACATGGTCAGTTTAAAATTTGTTGTCAGCTGTTGCCATTTTTGTCACATTATCTTTATTTTGTTTGCACTCTCTTGCTTTGAACTTAAGCATAGTCCATCATGCACTACTACCGCTAGTGCACTGGACTGATTTTTGCATGTGGATTAGCTTTCCTTTTTACCAGTGTCCCTCGCTGTCAGGGGAATACACTTCGGAGATACTTGTAATGTATGTCCCTGAGTCAAACATGAGAAGTGAACATTTTAGTCCAACTGTGTAGGGATTGAACCAGCTACCTTGGCATCAGCACACCAAAGTTTAAGAATGAACACTCTTATCCATTCAGTCATGCTGACCTCCGTCACATTTCCTTGACCTGCAAGTTTTCTGGAAGTTCAAGTTGGTTTTCCCACATTTCTCTTACTCTGTGAGTTCTAACCTGAAGTACGCCCCCCCCCCCCCCACTTCTCTCATTGTGTGTGTTTATGCTGTCCCCATTCTAATTTTATTCTGATTTATATACTGACTTGACATTTTTATTAAGCAGCCTCATTAATTATACCAATAGTAAAGGCCAGACAGTATTTTAGGATGTTTTATAAAGTAGGAAAAGAATGGTATTCTCATCTCTGTTCACGGGGTAGTGCACCAGGAGTCTAGCCTTTTTGAACCTGGGCGACAAGTGTGCATGGTGCACGTTTTAAAATTCGGCGGCCACTGGAAAGAGCAGACCGAATAGGCCACTACCCAGGTTAACATTTCTAAGTGACAAAACCTACCCACAAAATAAAAGGATACTTATAGCATGTGTCATTCTGATATATATATATATATATATATATATATATATATATATATATATATATATATATATATATATATATATATATATATATATATATATATATATATATATATATATGGATTGTCACAAGTGCTATGGAGTTTGTGCACTGTGTTGAGATTCTCCTTGTGTGATCTATGGAAGGAGACTGGAGCACTTTTGAAGATATCCACGTGTAATGAAAGTTATCTTTAAAAAAAAAATGAATTACCCTTAATTTATCAATAAATAACTTTGATACCAAATTAAAAAAATATATTTTGAGACCGGGATTGCTTGCCATTTTTATGATGGCGCAAGAAATAGTATCTTTTTAAAAATCTTATTGCTTAGTTTATGACAGCTATATGAATTTTCCATATGTAATGCTATCCCTTATAAATAAGTGAAAATAATTAAATGTCCAGATTCAAGGCCGAGTAGTTGCTATTAAATACTGTAATCAAATAATTTGACAAAGAAATAACATACTAGCATGTGTTCCATTAAACAAACAGTTGTTGGCACTTGACAATTCGAGATACTCCTGAAAGGGAAAAATGATGAGAAAACATGAGTTAACATTTATCAGTCTATAAACTGCCATATTTCTACAAAGGATGCTGTAAATTTGAAAGAGGGGTAGTTCATTTGTATTTGATATGGTTTTCAAAATCCATGGAAATATCAATACACCATCCTAACTGCTCACTTAGATTTCAGGAGGGTTAGGATATCAATGTGTGTACGCAGGAATCATATTCTAGAAATAATTTTGTATGGCCAGGTGTTCTAATTTTAAAACTTTTGTCAGAACAGCAACGTAATAACCTGCAATTTGACAGTGGAGGATATTTTAACATACCCAAAAGGTATTTTTTTAAACAAGAAGTTTACAGCTAATTTTGTACCCTATTGTACATAAATACACCAAACATTATAATTTTCTGTAAAACACACAAACATGCATATCAATATCCACCCACCAATGCACGCATGTACCCATCCACACTTGATTGAGCTCAAATGTTCTAGTATTAAAACAGAACTTAAAACACTATTTTGGAAAATAAACAAACCAAGACAACTTCTTAAGGCAAAGATTCTCATAGCTTGGTCGCACCCCAAGACATGAAGAAAAAGTACAGCACTTACAACTAGAGGGCACAAAAAAAAAGAAGAGAAGGACAACATTTAAAACAGACATACCATGCCTAGTCTACAAATGCAGACACAGTTTGAATTAAAGACAGCAGGACAAGAAATGAAATTTCACTACCGGTCCAGGGACTCACATACTTGGCAATGTTTATTGGGAAATCAATAAATCAGCTTGCTATCTTATTTCTGTAGAAAGAATGCAACAGTCTATAGAAAATACATGTACTTTGAAGTCTGCATAAAATGAATACACACCATATTAAAAAATGTTTTGCATATCCTTTACAGGACATCGCTGTCAACATCAGCATCTTTCAGCTGAATGTTGATTTCTTGGCAAGATTACGCTCAGTAGTTTGCCATTGCTTTCTGAGCGACCGGCTCCATACTCTCATAAGTCACTGGCGCGACTCGAACCGCTTCCAATTCTCGTGCGCTCACGTCAACCACAAGAGTATTCAGTGTTACAGAGAAAGCTGCTAACACCTCGGCCAGGGAGACCGGCTACACACTGTATAGTCTATATAAAATTAAACACGTACTGTGTAGTCTGTGTACAGTGAAACACGTGCTGTGTAGTCTGTGTATAATGAAACATGTGCTGTGTAGTATGTGTATAATGAAACACGTGCTGTGTAGTCTGTGTACAGTGAAACACGTGCTGTGTAGTCTGTGTATAATGAAACACGTGCTGTGTAGTCTGTGTATAATGAAACATGTGCTGTGTAGTCTGTGTATAATGAAACATGTGCTGTGTAGTATGTGTATAATGAAACACGTACTGTGTAGTCTGTGTACAGTGAAACACGTGCTGTGTAGTCTGTGTATAATGAAACATGTGCTGTGTAGTATGTGTATAATGAAACACGTACTGTGTAGTCTGTGTACAGTGAAACACGTGCTGTGTAGTCTGTGTATAATGAAACACGTGCTGTGTAGTCTGTGTATAATGAAACACGTGCTGTGTAGTCTGTGTATAATGAAACAAGTACTGTGTAGTCTGTGTACAGTGAAAAACGTACTGTGTAGTCTGTATAAAATTAAACACGTGCTGTGTAGTCTGTGTATAATGAAACACGTGCTGTATAGTCTGTATAAAATTAAACAGGTACTGTGTAGTCTGTATAAAATTAAACAGGTACTGTAATATATACTTACAGTGTTCTGCTGCAGCAGGTTGTCTAGTATGTCTTTCAAAGCACAAAAAGATGGTCGATTCTCTGGTTCTGTCTTCCAACATTTCTGCATTATAGCGTACCTACATGGGGGTTTTGGTAACTTTATTATTTACAATGATATCGAATACAATATAATTTCATCAAATGAGAGCTGGTTTATTCTATAGTCTTTTTTCCATGATAAAAATGTTACCATGTGTAAAGAACCAAACCAAATATAGCAAGTAAATCTTTATTAAAATGAATATACGTCTTTGAAAAAAATGTGATTTTGTTCTATCATAAATAATATGTAAATTAAAAATATTGTTTATGCAAATTTCTCATATTCTAAACACTGAATATATAGGTGTTTGTGTCATAATCTGTTTGTAATTGACAATTAATTGGTAATTATCTGTCCATTGTTATCCAATTCCCATGCATGATTATCTACGAGGGTAAGTTAATAAGTAAGTCACAAATGGCTGTAGAAAAATAACTAAATATGATAACTTGAAACCGGTTTATTTGTATACAGACATTGTCCCTTTGTTTCTCAACATAATTTCCACCAACATTGATGCACGTATCCCATAGTTTTATCGTTCTCCCAAAACCGGCTAAATTGTAAATTGGTAAAAGTTGTTTAGTTATTTTTCTACAACCATTTGTGACTTACTTATTAACTTACCCTCACAATTGACCCTTTGTGGTGTTGTTTTCTTTCCCAGAAGATAATTCCACAACAATGGTTTCTATAAATACCTATTCCTTCTAACGTCTCCCGGACTCACTTATACTCAACATCTGAATGTTCAGCCCTTGGGCAGATGTTGAAGCTTTCTAACCATGCATCGCCAATGTCATCTAGATGTTCAGCCCACGTTAAAGCTTTCTAACCATGCATCGCCAATGTCATCTGAATGTTCAGCCCATGTTAAAGCTTTCTAACCATGCATCGCCAATGTCATCTGAATGTTCAGCCATTGGGCAGATGTTGAAGCTTTCTAACCATGCATCGACAATGTCATTTGCAGTTTTCTCCAGTGCTGTAAATGTCTTCAGTGAAACGTATGTGTAAAGCTCCTGTACTGTAACGCCGCAAGACTATAGTCTGTCCAGAAATGAATGCCTTCATTTGCGATCAATTATTTTGAAAACTGTTTGTTGCATCGTAAAGAAATTTTTCCAGCCGTCTTATAGTTAACCCCACCCAAGGAATATGTCTTTGATAGGTCCAAAAGCAACTTAAATCATGGAAAGCTGCGACATTTCTTTGATGTTTTGGTGAAAAACTAGTGATTTCTCGCTAAGAAACTTGGTTTACAGTAATGCCTAGCCTGTTCGGATGACGACACAAGGCTCTACGTGAGGCTCTTGTCATAAGACCAATCGCATGTCCCAGGAGAAAATTAACCATTCAGCGCTAATGTTTCTGTATGAAGATGTAATACATTTAATAACATGCACTTCATCTCTGTCCCATAAATTATATACCGCATAAAAACAAACTTTGAAATCTGCTGTACAATCTCCAGAACAACATTTCTTTTTTTGTTTGTTGGGTGGACATAGTGATACGGTTATATGCTAAATCTCATCATTTTCCCCCAGTTGGTTACTGAGATATGGAATTTTCTATTGGGGCAGACAAAAGTAAACAGACTATAGAACCTTCACTGGCAGAACATTGCAGCATCAGCTTGAATAGATATGGCCTATCCACAAACTGGGTTCCCTGTGTTGCTAACATTCCAAGGGTCAGCCATGCCTTTTGGCGTGTGCGGCTCAAGTACCAGTATTGCATACCTCACTGGTTCCTGCACTTGGAGAGGGAAAGGAGAGCTCTGCAGTCACTATGTATAATTAGTATCATCATCAAGTGCCATGCCAGCTGGCGTAGGCGTTCATGTGTCTCCACAGATCTCGGTCTTTGGTGTTCCAAATCAACTCTGCTGATGATATTCCTCCATGCCACCGCCCCAATCCATCCAGCATCATTTCTCTTTGTCGGGCCCTCCAATGCATTGGAGAACATAATTACTATAATGAATACAATTTGTCAGTGTGTCTACAACCCCCTTATTCTTATGTGACTTGTGCTTTGTGAGTTCCTGTTCTAGATCATCACATAACGTGGTTGGCTACACCAATTCCTAACCATCTACTGTACTTGAGTTGACCCCAGACTGTCACAAAATAAAACCTTGCGTTTAACCCGTTGATTATTATAGAGGCTTTCTGATTAAACGGCCTATCTGCCAGCGACAACTATTTTACTAACAGAAAAAACAAATCGGATGTCAAAATCCCAGGACAATATTTGTAGCTGCACGTGTACATCCGGTCGACGGATTGGGAACATTCGGTGGTGAGTGAGACAAATCCCTGCTTCGCTTTGACAGTTTGTCAACATTTGAATACAGATAGAGCCCGTCAGATCCTGGTTACAATCGGATGTCAGCCATCACAGGTCGGGCAGAGTTGGCGGCTGCAGATGTGTGGGGGAGGTGAGTGCGCTGAATCATACATCGCTTGGACAGTTCATAAACAGGTTGGATTGAGAGCGGAGGTGCTCAGTCCGTCTGTCATGTAGAATTTCCCGACATAAAACGGAAGGATGGCTGGGATTGTCACCCCTCGACAGCAGATTGGCAGTTTGTTGTGGAAACTGTTGTTGGGATCATACAGTAACTCGCTGGCTTGTTGGGGAGGTCAAAACAAGTGATGACAGCTTTGACGGTGACTAGGCCAGGGGGAATGGATTCTTGACAGTGGATGATATGCCCAAATAACACCTGCAGGACATCAATACCGTCACGTGACCAATTTTAGGTTTTGCCAAAAACCATGATGGGAGAGGACAGTTGAACTCAAACCTTGGATTTTAGCGGACGTGCTTCGGCACTGCGGTTTTGATCGGAAAATGTCTACCGTGTGCGAATTGAGTTAATTTAATTTTACACGTGCCTGTCATGGCAAGAGTGGATGTAATTGGATCTAACTGCGGTGTTGCCTAAGGTTCCTCTGGTTGGAATGAAGAACCCGGAACCAATGAAAATCCGATCCCGGATAAATTATGATGTAGAGAGATGGGCCAGCAACTTTCGCAACGGAAGAAGTTAATACACATTGCTCGGTGGAGCTTAATGGTATAAGTATCCTACATGAGTGCATACCAATCGTTAACACACCTTAAGTGATGGATGTTCAGCCCATGGGGAACTAGATCAGTAGGAACTGATGTTCACATTAGATGAAACCAAACATTGAAGTGTAGTTGTTCCACGTATCAAGGAAATCAGAACTTTCAGACTATATCTAGTGAATAAAGCAAGCCATTTTTGTCTAGATACATTGACTGTTTAAGAGTGAAAATACAGAACTAATAGGAACCGTCGTGTTAGGAACAATAATAGTATTTTCCACGGATTATATATTTACATGGGATTCAGATCTCATGGTCATCAGAGCTACTGGAAGAGGACATGTCTGGAGAGAAGGATACGACTTCGGTGAGGTCTATTGTACTGACTCGTGTGATGTCGTGTAATCCTTGCCATGATGTGTGCACTATGATCCTGAACTTTGAGGGCTGACATATACATTTATGTTATTATACACGACACACATTTTTCTTCGCATACACGTCTCATATACGTTACACTTTTCTTTTAATAAATTAATCTTTATTAATTTTTAGAAGCAAGAGTTGTTGAGTATGTTGCGTTGGGGAAGTATGAGAGGGGGCATAGTACGACAGTGAGAGAGTGATAGGAAAAGGTGTCCACGGGCTGATGGAGTGTGTTGGACGGAAGCTGGTGGATTCTCCAAGATATTGATAGGAAAGAAAAATTATAATGTGGGTGTTGACTCTCCTCACTCCAGGGACGACACTTTAAAGGAGGACACGACACAGACCCAGTTAGTACCAAAAGAAATATTTCCGCAATGTGGAATTGTATTTAAACCACTCTAATACCATTATGAAATATGATGCAGGTATTAAACAAATATGAACAGGTGTCTCAAATGTCTGACAGCTGTTTAGATATCTGGTTTAAGCTATATTCGCTAATTGTATGTGGTAAATGAGTATTATTATTAACAGTAGCAACAGTCAGACAGACAGACAGGTGCTCACAACTCCTCTGGACAGTCATCAGGCCGGTCCATCCTGTAGCCAGTACTCAGTAAGGGGAACAATCTCTCTGGAGGGATTCCAGGATATGGTGATGCCCCTTTGTTAAAAAAAAATCTATGAAAATACGGGTGCACATCTTTCGCTAGTTTCGTATCAGTAGCAGCAATTACAAAAATACAATGTATGATGACAATCTGTGTGTAAATGACAAGCACGATAAGATACCCTTTAACAAGTAATAACCAGGATATTTTGTTGACTATTGTTGACAAGAAAGTGTACTGTATTTCACTGTAATGATCCTTAGGTTTGAGAGTTTTCTTTGTAAAAGTCTGGTTAGTGTTTATCTACTGACTTTTAAATCTAGAGTGCCTTCTTCATCTTTTTTCTTCTTCTTCCTATTCCTTCCTCTTTGACCTTCTTCCTACACTTCCTCTTTCATCTATTCCTCCTTTTCTTCTTCTCCCTCCTCCTACTAACCTACCATGTATGATACAAGAGGCGACCAATGAGAGTTGGCGTGATCCTATACTCCATTGGGTGATAAAAAGCAGCAGCAGAATACGATATAAATGAAGATATCATTTAACTAAATTCATGTATGGGGTGATGAGTGCACGACATGGACTATCTGCCTGTGTATTTCTGGGACTCAAAGTGATTAGTGATGAGATGAGAAGTAAATTAATAGATACTGATTGGTATTAACAGACAATAAAGAATTAAACATCTCTAGGTACACAAGGATTTTCTGTCTCCTCTGATCTTTCCTTCACGTGTGTGAGTGCCCAATCAATATATGTGAATCTACTTCTGATGTTAACTGCAAACCTCATTGCTTGATATTTCCGTGTATTATGTTGATCAGAGAATGTCTGCCAGTTTGATTAATAGCCACCACCAAAGACTTTGCATCCAATAGCAATATGCACAGCAGGGATGTCTGTTTGATGGGATTTCATAGACAGCAGGATGTCTGGATAATGAGATTCCATAGACAGTAGGGATGTCTGGTTGATAGGATTCCATACACGACAGGATTCCATATTTTGTGTTGCATGTCCTTCACAGGACGTAGCAGTCAACCCCAGCATTTTCGCTGTTCGTGATTCCTGGGCAAAGTTTACGTTCAGTAGTTTGCCATTGCTTTCTGAACGACCGGCACTTATACCTTTTTCGAAAAAACCAGCAGAGATCAAGAGATGGCTGCTGCATCAGTGGATTGGGCACCCATGTGAATACCGGGGATGTCAATCGTGATAACACCAACATAACGAGCAATCAGCATCGCCACATAGTCCCCTTGTTTTGTGATGTAATATTCTATTACTGTGAGTAAAAGTCACTACAATAGTTTAATAATCTATGTTTTAAACGTTATGAACGTTTATCTTTTAACAGTTCTCACAAAGAACGGTTCACGTATTAACTAACACATTGTTGATTAATTTACAGATACAACTTATCAAGTATACTTTGCAGAACCTCATGTTTAACAAACAAGGCAAACAACGACATAGAATTACCTAGTGTGACGATTTCCCATAGAACTACTCCATATGACCAGCTAAGCAGCATTAGAAAAAGTACAGCATACAAAATGTAACATTAAATTATGATTAAAACGGCAGATATGTTAAACACCCGTTTAAAATTGCATACACTATATCAAGCAATTTCTTATACACTCTTGCTGTTGCTGCAAGTAAGTGGGCCTTTTACATTACATTAATTGAAACTGTGTATTCTCACTATTATGTAAATTAAATTAAATTTGCACATTTATTAAAGATCATCCTTGCTGACAAACAACAAAAGGAGCCGTTGTAATAGTTAGTGTTTAGTTCAGTCGACGGATCAACATCACGGCACACGGGTGTAACCCATAAGTGCTCCGTTCTTCTCCTAACTCAAGCCTGAGTCCGGAGAATCTCAGCCCAGTGCACGAACTCCGTAGCACCGGCGAGGATCTTGAAATACTTTGGGTAGATTTTTAACTCGAAATTTTGCCCGGGCAGTGCCGTTAGGCTACTCTTTTTCGATTTCCAGCTGCCAAGGGATTTTTTACATGCGCAACAATACACATGGGCGTCCGATCTTACTACCCAGAGACCAGTGGGAAAATAGTGTACTTTTGTTGTTGTTCGCATATCCTTTACACGACATCGCTGTCAACATAATCATCTTTCAGCTGATTGTTGATTTCTTGGCAAGATTATGCTCAGTAGTTTGCCATTGCTTTCTGAGCGACTGGCTCACATACCCCGTAAGTTACCGACGCGGAGAGAACAGCTACCAATTCTCGCGCACATCACGTTACTCACGAGAGTATACGGGATTACGGAGAAAGTTGTGTAACCCCTAGACCAGGGAAATAGTGTGCTAGCTGACAGATATGAGCCATGCGGGGGATCATACCAGGACGCAGCAGAAGAGACCGAACAGTGTAAAACGTCGCCACGATGAGTCTCTTAAAAAGTCTTGAAAGTCGAGAGATTCGACTTTATTGCACCGGGTTTTTATCCCATATGGCTCGGTCTCTTTCCGCAGGACAGCCTGCCTAAAGCGTCACACAAAGTACGAACTCCGTAGCTCCAGCAACAACCCCCAGGAGTCTCCGAGAAAAATCCGCTCGTGAACCGAGAGACGTAGCCCGGAATCAAACAACAACCTTGGGAGTGCGAGGCAGACGACTTGACCAGTGACCAGCATGGAACACGTGACACATCAACGTAGAAGAGCAGAACAGATCCACATAGGCGTGTATTTGACTGGAAGATTCTGAGAGGGAAAGCTTGCAGACTGAGCGTCGGCAGTTGGCCACGACAAATCCTTTCGTCGCCACATTATCTATCATCTTTTATAATATGGATGTAACAAAGTTGATTTAGAAATAGAGGAGAGCGTGTTCAATTCTAGTGCAAGAATAATGTGCATAGAACTTTAAGAAATATGATAGTAAGAACGGAAATCGAGTTTACCATGAACCGCAGTTCTATAGTGCTTATGGCGGTCAGGAGTTAAGTTGTTCGTGTTCTTCATGGACGTGTTAGCCGCAGCAGTGTGGTATCTCATAACGCTTCAGTCGTGGAGGGTGGGTAGTGTGGCCGAAATAATAAAAGCACTCGCTTTTAAACTTCCGTTGCATTGATGACGCGAAAGCGAGTTAATCCCCTACACTGGTCAGTTGAACTAAAATGCTCTCTCGTTCTTGACTCGGGGACTTAATTACAAGTACCTCAGAAAAAGTGGGTTCGCCTGATGGCGAGGGACACTGGTAGTAGGGAAAGCAAAAATCAGTCCAGTGCAGTGTTCCCCGGCAGGAGCAACTACTAGTGGTAGTACCACATACATGGACTACGTTCGATTTCAAAGCTAGCAAACGGAGGAAAAAAAAAATCACGAAGGTCGATTTCGAGCTAGGATTGAAGAACAAACTGCATATAGGATTCAAGTTCAGATGTAGGTCCTAAAGATATGGATAGATGAGGAATGCCAACAAAAGCTGTGCTGATCCAGCCTGAAGTCTGAGGTCGAGGTTATTAATGATGTGGGGACTTTATCAAAGGAGTTGCTTGCTTGCGCTCGCTGGCTGTGACCTCCAGCGCGAAGTCCTGTATGTCGGATGGAGATATCCTGTTGTCCAACATCAGTGTGATGTCATACCGGACTGAGGTTTGTGTGAGTATCCGTTGTCTCATGTCTGATTTATTGGTGTGCAGACTGGTGGTTTCTCGCCGTGCAGGCAGATACTCTCCGACTTCGGAGGAAGTCAAAGGAGTTTTACAAAGAATTCTTGTTCATAAGAAACGTTTCATAAGATAGTGAAGAGACGAGCTAGGATATTCCATCATTGTTTCCCAATAAACAAACAGCTCAGTCGAACCATGACACTGACAAACAACAAAAGGGCAGTTATAACAGCTAATGCACTAATTTATAAATAACTAAAGGAGCAGATGTAATACGTCGTAGAAACTCCTGTACAACTTTCCCATCTGCACTATGTTCTATAGTGTACACATTTCCTCTCTGTACCCTGTTCTATGTTACACAAGTTTCATCTATGCGCTCTATTCTATGGTGTACAGGTTTCCTTTATGTACTCTGTTCTATGGTGCACATATTTCCTCTATGCACTCTATTCTAGGGTGTACAAGTTTCCTCTCTGTTCTATGGTGTACACGTTTTCTCTCGGCACTCCGTTCTATGGTGTACACGTTTCCTCTCTGTTTTATGGTGTACAAGTTTCCTCTCTGTATTCTGTTCTATGGTGTACACGTTTCCTCTGTTCTGTGTCGCGAAATACCGCGTTTACAACCCATAATATTTTATGGACTTCAACATCTGAGGTACCACTTAGAGACAGGAACATATAAATGAATATATTCTCTACTAGCACTGTAAAAACCCACTGAGCTGTGACGCCAGCGCTCATCTGTCAGAATACAGGTGAAAGTGTCTGCCTAATAAAACCGCCCAGGCGTGACCAAGGTCTGGTCCAAGTTGAGATAATAGGCCTAGGGCTGTAAACAAGCCAAGTCCAGCTGACCATTCAGACTGGCAGACTTAGTAGAGTGGGAAACAGACCTTTTAAAACCGCTGCGAAGTGTCAAGACTGGCCACACACAGTGTGAAAGGCAATCTGAACAGAGACTGCCCACTGCCACAGGTGTGAGGGCTAGTGTGCATGCAGAAAGAATTTATGACTGGACATGCTGGGAGATAATGTGTCTGCACTGTAGGGATGTGTGAAACAGATCTGATAAGGCAATTAGAGCAGGACTGGAGGAATGTGAATGGTGGCTTGGGATAGACAGGAAGGTGCCAAGGAGATAATAGTGTCTCAGACACTGTCTGCTGGACTCAGCTTAAATTAGGCTCCCTAGACCTGTGTCATGTTAGAAATGAAAAATCTCTGAACAGGTCCGCAGCCAGCTCAATGTTTTGTAGTCATATGTCTGCTAAACTCCACTGGGACAGTTATTTCTTAGTAACTAGTCAAGTCTTTTAGATGTATGTACTAATTTTCAGTATACCTCTGACCTAGGTTATTTCAAGAAATATCATTGTCTCAGGTTACTTGAGTGTGCAATATTCCTTCTCAGTTCAGTGTACAATATCATATTTCTTTATGTGTTCTTCTTCTGAGAAGTAGGAACCCTATGTTCGGCAGATCTTCGGCTAAGTTCTAGATATACTTGAGGTGTCGAGGTAGATGCTTGTCAGTTCTTTGTACACTAGCCTTTTTGTACGTGCAGTTATTGTGCAGAATATAGTCCACTGACTATATAGCTTTTAATTTTATCACAGCAGTGGCTAATTTGTGACTAAACCAGGCAGATCAGCAATGTGACTGTTCTGTGTGGTCACTTCAATTAGACTTGTTGTATATCTCATTTTGTAGCTATACAATATTATTACTAATTAATAATGCTTTATGCTATTATGTTGAGTATCATTATATGTCCACTTTGAAGTAATATAATGTATGTATATTGGATGTTTGATATAATTGAATTGTTAAATGCATAATTTTTGTTATACTTTGGACATGCACTCGGCAGATTTTTATTTGGTCTGTAACGTATATGGAAACTATGTTTCCCAGTTTGTTGTAGATAAGGATATTACTTCCTTTTTGCATTCATACTACGTATGTAAGAATAACCTTATATGCCATTTTGAAATCGCATACCTTAGGTTTATTCGATGTTGATTTGTTGTATGGTAACTCACTAAGAAGAATTTGGTGTTATGCTATTGTGTGGGCATTGGCACATTGGCCAACGACTGTGTTGGAAGCAGAGGTGTAATGGTACAGACATGACCCACAATTGGTATATGGTATATGGTGCTAAACCTTTTCAGTGTATTGTGGGCGAGCGTTCACGGTAATTCACGAAAGCCTGGCACATATACTGGTCACGGCTTGTAAGCCCGGATGATCGGGTACTATTATAATACCATTACTGACCCTGTGAGCTGCTAAACCAACTGGTGATGGAGCGGCTGTATGACACAGAATGTCGATATTAGAGACATGGACATAGGACGGCAGAAATGTAATACCATCCTCCTTCTTCCTCCATATCTCTGTCCTACGGTCTTAGTCTGGGACGGGCTTTTCAATCGTCTCACACACCTGTAATTACAGGCGTGTGAGACGATTGAAAAGCCCGTCCCAGACTAAGACTGTAGGACAGAGATATGGAGGGAGGAGGATGGTAAACGCAGTAGAGCTGGAAGATAAACTTGGCCAGGCTGGTCATTGTATATGGGTGTGCTAGGATATATGTATTACTTAGGTTTGTACTGATGTAGAACTAGATATAACACATTCTTGACTATTTCTTCCTAGCTCTCAATAAGAGCGCCAGCGTATAGATCTCAAGAACGAGTGACAACCAGGTAGTGCCAGGACTGGCAGATGTAAGAAAACCGGCAAGCTGTTTTCTACTGGAGAGTTGAGATCTGACCATAGCTGCTTAGCTGATCTGGACCACATATCCAGATAGTTGACAAGTAACATTGAAGTTATGTAATGTTTGTCATCACTTTCAATATGTAATAACTAATGATAGACAATAAATGTTGTAGTTTGTTTTAACTCATAGTTCAGTTGTTATACTTTTAATTCCAATTGTGCATACGTGTTGTGTGTGTACATTGGTGAGGGATTACTTAGACACCAAGGAAGGGAACAATCAGGAGAGGAAAACCTGTACTGGGATAGTTGTCAATTACTCTTAAATTTAGACTTAAAAATCTATCTCAGCTAACCTTCTCCTTCCTACTCCTTGGCGAATATTCAGCACAGTTAATTTCAATTTTGTTACGAGCCACTTGGAGCTGTACGTTGGATATTCATGGGCTTAATCTTTAGCCATATATATTTTGTCCCAAGTCAATTTCTGACTTTTTGGGGTTGCTCGCCAGTGAATAATACTTTCATCTAGGCGGTGTCGCACCCCGACTTCTGACACTGTGATGACACGTTCCTCTGTTCTATGGTGTACACGTTTCCTCTCTGTTCTATGGTGTACAAGTTTCCTCTCTGTTCTGTGGTGTTCAAATTTCCTCTCTGTTCTATGGTGTACAAGTTTCCTCTCTGTACTCTGTTCTATAGTGTGCACATTTCCTCTATGCATTATGTGCTATGGTGTACACGTTTCCTCTTTGCACTCTATTCTATTGTCTTTTGTGAGCTTTAGCTTTAAAGAAAGTTGTAATAGTGTGATATTAACAATAGTGGATGATGAACATCACTCATTATGCTCAAACACATCATTAAAGCTACATTCAGGTATCATTCGTCAGGTTCAATCGCATCACTAAACCTGCAGCTGTAGGTTTAATGCTCTTATAGAGTATGATGTGTGATATCTGGCAGTAACTGTAGTGATGTGATTAAGCATTAGTGATGTCTGGGTGTAGGTTTAATGCTCTTATAGAGTATGATGTGTGATATCTGGCAGTAACTGTAGTGATGTGATTAAGCATTAGTGATGTCTGGCTGTAGCTTCAATGATGTGACTGAACATGATGAGTGATGTTTGGTTGTAGGTTTAATGCTCTTGTTAAGTATGGTGTGTGATATCTGGCTATAACTTTAGCCATGTGATTAAACATGAGTGATGCCTGGCTGTGGCGTCAATGATGTGACTGAGCATGATGAGTGATGTTTTGTTGTAACTTTAAGGATGTGACTGAGCATGAGTGGTGAGATTGTGCATGAATAATGTCCATTCACTGTGGCTATAATAATGTGATTGATTATGATGAATGATATTGCTAGATATTTGTTCTAGTGATATGTTTGGACATGCTTTGATGTTGCCATGGTATAGCTTTAGTGATATAATTAAGAATGATAAGGAGTGTTATCTGGTTGTAGCATAAGTGCTATGCTATTGTTATGGTATACATTCTTCAGTAGGATTAATACCAGAGAATTAGTTGCTACTTAGTTTTGATACAGTGGATAGTTACTTACATATCACTTTTCGTCGTATAGACCTGGGCATAAAGTGACTCAGGTGCCATCCACTTTACTGGTATCCTGCCCTAGTAACAGTACAATGATACATAATCTGTAGGAACATGGCGGTCTTGGTAAATATGACATATCACATGTAATGTCACAGAACAGTTGACGGGATCACACAGAATGAACTTGAACAAAGATAAGCAAGTAGGCTACAGTTAGGAAAGAGTTGATGAAGAGGCCAAATAGATGGCTGATAGATGGAGATGAGAAAATAATCAATTATGACGCATAAATAGTAAAAAATGCACAGTGAATACGATCATAATGAACATTTCAAGTAAAACACGGATTGTTACAATGGTGCATACAATCATAATGAACATTTCATGCACAATGTAAACACAAAAAAGTAAAGAGCGCACTTACACGTCTGAGTGTGCTAGACTTAATTTGTACTAAACCAATCAGCACCTGGTGGGCGATGTGGCTAGTCTCTCGCTGACTGCGTCTACTTCCCCAGACATTTCCAATGACTCATATGAGGCTGGGTCCACCTGGGAGGCTGGGTCCACCTGGGAGGTTGATGTCCACCTGGCAGACTGGGTCCACCTGGTGGGAGGCTGGGTCCACTATGAGGCTGGGTCCATCTGGTGGGAGGCTGGGTCCACCTGGGAGGCTGGGTCCGCCAGGGAGGCTGGGTACACCTAAGAGGCTGGGTCCACCGGGAGGCTGGGTCCACCTGGTGTGAGGCTGGGTCCACCTAAGAGGCTGAGTCCACATGGGAGGCTGGATCCACCTGGGAGCCCAGGTCAACTTTACACAAATCTGCCTGTTCGAGAATTCGAATCCACGACCACCGTGTTGGCAGCTAGGCATCCACGGCCACCGTGATGGCAGCTAGGCATCTATAGTATGTCTCCAAACGAATGCCGTCATTCACGATCAATTATTTTGAAAACTGTCTGTTGCATCGTTATGAAATTTTTCCTGCCGTCTTATATTTACCCCCTCCCAAGGAATATGTCTTTGATAGGTCCGAAAGCAACTTAAATCATCGAAAGCAGGCGACATGTCTGTGATGTTTTGCTGAAAAACTAGTGGTTTCTCGCTAACAAATTTGTGTTTACAGTAATGAATGCTGCGCCAATTCTGATGACACACAAGGCGTATCCGGATTCGTATGGGAGTGGGTACAATGAAAGAAGTAGCTTAAAAGTCGACAGGGTCGGCTGCATTGTACCGGGTTTTTATCCCATATGGCCCAGTTTCTTTCCGCAGCGCGAAAAGCGTCGCACAAAGCACAAACTCCGTACCTCCAGCGACGACCCTCGGGAGTCTCCGAAAAAATGCACTCGTGAAATGAAGGACGCGGCCCGGAATCGAACATACAAGCTTCGGAGCCCGAGTCAGACGGCTTGACCACTTCACCACGGAGAATCCCGAGAGGGGTGCAATGTGTAATATTAGTAAAGACAGAGAATTTACAGAGGCACGGGGTAAATAATTTATAAATTAACAGGAAAGTAGAAGGACTACATTTTTTACCTTATTTTTCATTTTCTTCTTGTTTCTTCAGCTGATGCTGATGCTGTAATGTTTAGGGCCTGCAATTCGTCTGAATAGTTGGAGCAAAATATCCCAGTAAGTGTGTACGTAGATTAAGGTCTGCGATCTGCTCAGACCTTAATCTGTGTCGGACGATTCGAGTAGGTTGATGATTGCTCTCGGTTGCATAAAATTCAATCCATCCTTTCTCCAATAGTCCTCTTCCTCTTTCAACACATGGGTGACAGACCCGCTTTGAGTCTTCGTGAAAGATTGTCTACTTTGCTGTTTACCGTTCAGAGACGGAACATGATTACCTGGTTTGCACTATGAAAATAGTTGTCAGTGTCTCTGTAGTTGGCTTTCTTCTTAACGACCAAAATGTTGGTCCTCTTTTCATTGAAGTTTATAGATTGATTCGCATGCACGTGTGTTGTCCCCTAATTGAACAACGTGTTTGCTCTCACGTTTCTTGTTATGCCGCAATATGTCAGTTTCCACCGCAACATTACTCTTTTGTTGGTATTCAATGAGTTTAGTGTGTGTGTGTGTGTGTTTTTTTTTTTTTCTTTCTTTTCAATACAGTTGTTTGTCACTGCTGAGGGCTTGCGGAATTGAAAATTCATCACTGTGGAATACAAACTGTTGCCATTGACATTGTGCTGATGCTGTAATGTTTAGGGCCTGCAATTCGTCTGATGTGTGCTCTCTCCCCTGCTATTCAATATCTACATGGACAGAATTTCCAAAGAAGCAAGTCTCGACAGACCAGATTCAGAAAATTTAGAACTCTTTACTCCAGATGAAACAACTGACCCACAGGGAATAAATGAACTTCTATTTGCAGATGATCAGTGTCTGTTTTACAGCGATGAGGGAAGACTACAAAATCATATTACTAATCTGAGTTCAACCTGCAGCAGATACAATATGAGTATAAACACGGCCAAGACCGAAGTAATGCAAGTTAGCAGATCGCCAGGCCCACTAAGTATACAGATAAATAACACACCTCTGAAACAAGTTAAAGAATTCAAATACCTTGGAAGTATGATCACAGAAGATGGCAGATTGGACAGAGAAATTGAAATGAGATGTCAAAAAGCTAGTGCACTTACATATCAACTATCACCCTTACTGAAACATCCAAACATACTCATGTCCGCAAAACGACAGATAATAAACAGCATATTCACACCAACCCTATGCTACCAATCTCAAACCTGGACTTTATCCAAATTACACCTTCGCAAAATCAACACCTGCGAAATGAGATGCCTGAGGAGAGCTGCCAACTTAACAATCCGAGACCGAGTAAGAAATGTTACTATCAGACAGACTGTGGGATCAACACCTTGTGCCACATTTATTGAAAGACAGAAGATCAAGTGGTTTGGCCATGTTGTTAGAATGCAACATCAGCAACTACCATCACTGGCCTTACATCAAAGATCATCTGCGACGAGACCACGAGGACGTCCAAGAAGAAAATGGATTGACGACATCAGAGACATTGTACAACCACACGGAATGACACTATCCAGTGCCGTCCACCGGGCGCTGGAACGAAAATTATTCCTCCCCACGACGCTTGACGGCAGAAGTGGAAGATGATGATGATGATGATGATGATGATGAATTCGTCTGAATAGTTGGAGTAAAATATCCCAGTAAGCGTGCACGCGGATTAAGGTCTGCTCTCAGTTGCATAAAATTCAATCCATCCTTTCTCCAATGGTACTCTTCCTCTTTCAACACATGGTCCTCACATTTTTTCCAGTAACTTTTATCAATATTTAATAGCGCGGACTGGTTGAGAGACAGACAGACAGACAGACAGAGATGAGAAATAGATAGATAGATAATTAGATAGATAGATAGATAGATAGATAGATAGATAGATAGATAGATAGATAGAAGATAGATAGATGGATGGATGGATGGATAGGTGGGCGGGCGTGCGGGCGGACGGACGGACGAACGGACGGACAGACAGACAGACAGACAGACAGACAGATAGAACCCCGCCAGGAGCTGGGCGGAGCCGGCCGAGTCAGCTAGTTTATTTATATAATCATGTTTCATGAAAGAACCCACATAGGAGACACGTCTGAACAAACCCATTTAACTCCGCGCAGTTTGTGCATAAACAAAAATCACGAGACAATTTAAAAAAAAAAGCGCGGATGTGTCTTGGTGAAGCTGTAATACTTTTAAAATGATGGACTTAATCTCTAAGCCGTAAATTATATACCGCATATAAACAAACATTGAAATCTGCTGTACAATCTCCAGAACAAAAGTATTTTTGTTGGGTGTACATAATCATAAGGTTATATGCGAAATCTCATCATTTTCCCTCAGTTGGTTACTGAGATATAGAATTTAATATTGGGGCAAAAAATAAATAAACAGACTATAGCCACTATGCTACTGTTGCTTCTATGTAAACTATTCTATGCTAATAACCACCCTAGGGGGATGTGAGGTTTATTTCATGTTTGTTAAAAGCTCTCTTTCCGCTTGATTGCTTCTCATTCTGAGGTTTCCAATAATATTGCAGCTGTTAGTATATTCTGATGTTATTGCATCGCTATAAAGGAATGTTTATGTCATCGCATCGCTATAAAGGAATGTTTATGTCATCGCATCGCAATAAAGGAATGTTTTTATCGTATAATTTGAAGCCAGGAATACTAGACTCCTTTCACAGAGGTCTTAAGAATGAAATAATATTTATAAATTCTAACTTTTCCAGATAAAATGGTATGCGTGCCAGTCGTTCAGAAAGCAATGGCAAACTACTGAACAAGAGATCACAAACAGCCAAAAAATTCTGGACTTGATGACTACGTCCTGTACAGGATATGCAACTAACTAACTATTCCATGTGGATGATAGTTTGTGGTTCGCATTTAGAGTTTTCTTGAGCCAAATTTGTCACCTTATCTAGTTGAATTTGTATTGTGTAGTATACACATGACGTAACCTAACAGTCCGATTTCTAGTCTTCCGCCAGTTCTTTAGCTACAGTTTCTTTGAATGCAGAACACGGTGGCAGCTGAGAATGCAAACAATAAAGTTGCTGACCTCCTATTAAATGCAAGGGTCGTTCAGAAAGGAACGAACCACATCGTTTGTCGCATCTAATAACAAAGGAAGCATGCAAGTTTGCACACTTTAAATATGGCATGTGCCGATTGTGTGCACCAAATTGCCACCCCACCGGCCAAATAATATGACTACCCTAAACTGTTTAAATGGAGCGTGTTAACAACTTGCGTTATAAGCAGTGAATTGTTAAAGAATTTCTCTTTGCAGAGAAGGAAATTATTGTGAACATTCACAAGCGTCAACATGATGTGTATGGAAGTTTTGCAGTCGACAGGAGTACAGTCAATCGCTGGGTTCTGTCACGGAAAAACTGCGGTTTAGTGATTCCTTGATAACTTACATATCAAAATGCAATGAAGGAGGAGGGTTAACAATTGTGTACTTCATTCTGAGAGGAGGAATAAATTAAAGATCATTGACCTCCGAATATAAAAATAGGATACAGGTGTTCGCAGAGTTCATTGCCTGACAATCGGGCCGTACGGACACGAGAACCGGGGAAATCGCGTGGAGGAAAAATGAACGGAGAATGCTTTGAAGTGCGACGAGCGATGAACGGAGGAACAGCGTAACAACGGAGGAAACGAGCAAATAGTCACCACGTGATTTTACCACCTTTTGATGGGCAGGATACGGCAAAGTTGATTGTAGATCAAACAATCAACGGAGGATTGGACACTCAATATAAATACTAGCAAGTGGTTTTATATTTAGTGTGTGTTCCAAACTGGGCTGAATGAGATATGCATCCTAAGTGGGGAAAGAAATACACGTCCCTAATGGTTGAAAAAATATGGGATATTAGTGTGTTATTCGCTAGTGTATTTCGATTCCAGGAGGATAAGTGAATATATAAGGTAGTATAACTTTAGAGTAATAGTTTTAGCATAGGAAAATAGATGTGTGAGCATAGCGTTTACCATTGTTTTCTATTAGTGAATAGTTAGACTTTGGTGAATTCATATGTCTTATGTTGGTGTTCACTTCGGAAGCCTTGTCATTGCGGCTGGAGAAGGACACTTGCATAAGTAGTATTAAGGGGCAGACGCTTATCACTTGATATGTTATACTTCTCACAGGTTCAAATTCCCATCCGGATATATCAGAGAAGATAGACACATACTTCTTGTGTGCAGGAAAAGCTGTATTGATAAACTCAAGGCATTTCATTTGTGGGGAGAGAAAATACCCCAAATAAACCAAGTAATAACTTAGACAGGGTCAAATACGAAATAAACTATACTTTTAAAGGAACTTTGAAAAAGAAGATCCAGATAACCAAAGTAATAATGGAAAAAGAAAGATAAGTTTGCAGAAAGCCAAGCAAAATAAAACTACATACGTCTTGTATGCATAGTGAAGAAACAATAGACAAGTCAAAACAGTGCTAGTAATTAGAGACAATATGCAGAACTGTGGTGATGTGGTTTTTCCGGTGTTGGATAAGTACTTTCATGAAACAGACTCGGGTGAAGTCATAAACTTACTGGAATATTACTAATTTACGGTGATCCAGTGGTGAACAGTTTTGTTAGTTAGTTAGTTAGTTAGTCGACAGATCATCCTCGTTGCACATCGAACCATTCAGTCCATAAGTGCTCGGATCCCCTCCTCAGCAAATCCAGCAGCGTGTAGCGGCTAACGACGCCAGTTCTGTGTTGGTTTATCAATCTTCTTTGGCTTCCTGCGTAGTGTTCTTGTTTGGCCACCCCTCTTTTAATTTGCTGCTCCCGCAGTCTGGCCATTGTTGTAGATTCACAGTCATCACTTGGTTCTCGCAAAAGTCTCACTTCTCGTAGAGCATTCAGAATGTCAGCCTGGTCCATGGCGCGTCCGCCCTCCACCTCACCTACGAGCTTGTCAGCCCGCTCATTTCCTTGTACTCCCGCATGACCTGGCACGAAGATGAAACTAATCTTTGCCAGCCGAGACCGCTTCAGAGGCAGCAACCATTCTCTTCGGATCGACCCCTCCTCTATCCTCTTGATCATGTTCATTGAGTCGCTAAGGAAACAAGCCCTAGTGAATGTCTGTGTCTCGAACAGTGTTGTTTCATTCAATAACGGATTTACCTTCAGACTCAAGTATACATACGGATCATCCAGGGTGAGACCTGTCCTGTTTGATGTGCTGTCCTGTGGTTTTGCAGAATGATTGGGCGAGATGTGACACGGCTGATAGACATTACGAGTTCATTCTTGCACCAACAATAGAATACACTATTAACTACGCTTGCACAGTCCATACATACACCAGACATAGTTTTTATTAATAACTATTTTATTAATCGTTGAAAGGAACTGTTGTCGGAGTATGTGTTGAGGGAATAATAGAGAGAGAGAGAAAGGAATAGATATATGGAAGGGAAGACATAAGGGAGGAGTGTAGACAGAAGTCAGTCAATAATCCCAAAAGATAATAAGATTGAAGATGTGCTTGTTGATTCCACTTTCCTCCCGGAAAAATAAGTGACATAATTGGTGGAGCGAGCGGGGTAACTACATAATACCCATATGAACTGGAGGCATAACAGGGCATATGCATAGAGGGGTACCTGCATATTGGCACAGGCATAGCGGAGTACCTGCATGTTGGGACATACTGATTGGAATAAATATAAGTATACATTGATGAATTTTAATGGAAGGATGTCCATTGGATATATGGTGCCATTACATTTATGGTAGAAACATTTCATTAATGCTGGTGACTTTACAGTGAGAAAGTTCCAGACAGAGTGAATGTGGATAGGTGGTAAGACACATTACATACCTAGTCACACGGTCACACGTCTACATAAGTCTTTATCCTATATCTCCTCTTGTGGATGAGAGAGTGGTTGTGATGCACTGTGTGGTGTCGTAGATTAATAATATTGGATAGACATAGATAAATGATATAGGTTCTAGGTAGAATATAATTCTATAGTGAGTATTGCTTTACTGCCTTGAAGTGTCTGTACTCTATTTGCTGACTTACCTTCTTTACTATGGCAACTCCTAAAGTAACTACAGCAGAACTAAGGGCCAACGGGGAGGCGATTGGTTTAGCTGGTTCGGAACTAACTGATTACATACAGGAAAGAGAGAGGGAAATTCGTCAAGCGGAACGAGAAGATCGGAAGGCTGAGTTGGAATTGAAAACGCATGGAAATGGAACAAATCAACAAGCGGTTGGATGCTGAAGTGGAGCAGACCAAAAAGAGATTGGACGCGGAAGAGGCCAACAAGATACGGGAACATGAATACCGCATGAAAGAGATGGAACTCAAAACACAAACTAAGGGAGAAATACATGGCGCGGAAGGCGGATCATCGTTACATGGTTCAACCAACATGAGTGGATCTAGCTACCATGCAATGAAGTTTCCCTTAGCTGTTTATGAGGAGTCTAAAGAAAAATTTGACAACTTTGCGAATAGATTCGAGGCTATGGCAGTCGCTATGGGACTGGATAGAAGCCGATGGGCTCTTAAATTATCCCAGGCCTTACGTGGTTCAGGGTACGAGGTCTACACACGCCTACCACCAGGACATGAAAATCAGTACGAGGAATTAAAAGCCGCTTTGATGAAGCATTATGAGGTCACAGCACAAACGTATCGGAAAAAGTTTAGATCGTCTAGACAAGAGCCGGGAGAGCTATTCGCCGCCTACAGTCTGAGGCTGAAATCCTATCTCCAGAAATGGATGGACTTGGCAGAATTCAAGAGGGATTATGAGAGTCTCGAAGAGATGATGGTGGTCGACCAGATGCGAAAGCAAATGTCGAAACCTCTTAGAACCTTCTTGGGAGAACAAGGGGCGGAACGGATTGATGTTGTGAATAAGCTGGCGGAACGATTCGTAGAGGTACATGGGGAGACTGAGGAACTAAGTACACAAACCAAAGGTAAGGAGAAACAAGAGAAAAAGAAACCTAAAAACTGGGAAGGAGAAAAAGTGGAACCTTATATAAAGGCGTCAAAGGAGAGTTCAGAGAAGGTGAAGGAAGGAAACCAGAACACCTCGAATTCTCCAGCGAAACGACCGTGGTCCGAGATGTGGTGTTCATTCTGCAAGGTGCCCTCTCATAACACGAAGGACTGCAGATCGAAACCTAAAAGTTCTTACTTCGCAGCATGCAAAGTGATTCCTACGACGGTGATCACAGATAAGGCTGAGGTCGGCGAAGGAGAAAGGAACAAAAAGGACACACGGAAACCTAGGAAGGGAACATGGTGCACACACTGCCAGTCGACAACACATAATACTGTGGACTGCAGATGCAAGGCAGAAGACGCCAATTGCATAACTAACCTCGAGGAATCAAAAGAGGAAGGCAAGGAAACGGTCAAGGAGATGGAAGACACTCCGGACCAAGAGAGGCCACCTGTAGTCGAACTGATTGAAGTCAATGGCCAGCAGGTTGTTTGTCTCTACGATACCGGTTTGGATGGGGAAGCTGTGATAGACGCCAGCTTGGTACGCCCAGACCAACTTATAGGGGAGACCATAGAGATACAGCCGGCAATGAGGAGTGCTGTTACCATGACGCTGCCAAGGTGGAGATTAAATCCAGGTACGTCACGGGCATTATTCCAGCTGCTGTATTATCTAACTCGTTATTTCCCATGATCATTGGCACGAAATATGTCTTTTTGGGGATGCCCAAACAGCCAGCCCACGGAGGAGCCGTAACCAGTGGATCTCAAGGGAAGGAAAAAGAGGCAGAGACACTATGCGACAACTCAGTGATAGGGGAATTGCATACTGCCCAGAGGAAGGACACTACGTTGCATCCTTGCTACAGAAAGCTGCAAAGAAGTGCTGAGCCACCAGATCGGGGACAGTACTTTCTGAAGAATCGACTACTCTATCGGAGAGCTGGGAGGGGAGATAACCTGCACGAGCAGTGGGTGGTTCCAGAGACCCACCGTCCTCACATTCTTCAGAGTGGACACACCATAGCCGAGAATCGACATATGGGCGTCAGAGAGATCTTGCAGCAAATTTCCGGCCATTATTGCTGGCCAGGAATGACCGGTGATGTACGCCGGTGGGTTAAGTCTTGTTCAGAGTGCCAGAAAGCACCATCTAAAAAGCGGACTAAGAGTAAAATAGCTCTTAAAGTGAAAGATAAAGTGGAAGTGTGGGGTCCAGTAGAGACCAATATACTCCAAGTAGGATGGAAAGTACCTTATCCTGTGGAAAAGGTGGTGTCCAAGAACATCTACAAAATCCGGATCGGGGAAGAGCAGAAAAATCTCCCTAGACATCTCATTAGGAAATATGAGGAGAGATCCGGGAGCAAAGCTTCGCACTTTATGGTGATGGCAGCCATTGGGACAAAGGTTACCAGTCCAGACGAAGACCAGAGATCGCCAGTACAACATAGGAGGGACTATGGGACAGTACGTGATAGGTCAGATTTACCCAACGGAGGGAGTAGGGAAATCACACGTCAGGGAAGGGACAAGAGTGAAACTTTCACTAATAACCAAGTTCAGACGGGGTGGGTAACGTCGGGAAAGGCGAGAAATACCCAGGACTCTAACCGACGATTGGCTGACCAGATACAATATCGCCCAAGATGGTCCTGGAAGCAAAAGTCCAGGAGGTTTGGGAAAAACGACTCGGTCCAACGCGGACGAGGTGGAACAACCCCAGAGGCAAAGCCGGGGGAAACCAAGAGGACATGGAAGCAGTGTTACAATCAGGATGGGACAATCCGTCTGTATTGTGAGCCGTCGCTGAAGCAAGCCGAAAGGAGGTCGACAGGACGGACAGGAGCGATGAGCCAACACTAGTGTCAGTCATGAGTAGTATGGTAGGGTGCTTATGAGGCCGCCTACTGGATGAGGTGTTGATCCATGTGAGGATCCAATCATATCATCAACACGTGATGTTCATAGCTACTTCAAAGAAGCTCAACGCACGGTGGATGTGATGGACGTTGTTGCTGCAACAGGACTTCACAGTGGAATACATCCATGGTAAGGAGAATGTAGGAGCGGATTTCTTATCTAGACATCCAACTCCAGAGGAAGAGGAATAAGTTGGAGGATCATAGGAATCAAAACTACAGTGATGAAGAGTCGACGCGGTCAACTCTCTTAAGACGGGGCCTATGTCACGGAAAAACTGCGGTTTAGTGATTCCTTGATAACTTACATATCAAAATGCAATGAAGGAGGAGGGTTAACAATTGTGTACTTCATTCTGAGAGGAGGAATAAATTAAAGATCATTGACCTCCGAATATAAAAATAGGATACAGGTGTTCGCAGAGTTCATTGCCTGACAATCGGGTCGTACGGACACGAGAACCGGGGAAATCGCGTGGAGGAAAAATGAACGGAGAATGCTTTGAAGTGCGACGAGCGATGAACGGAGGAACAGCGTAACAACGGAGGAAACGAGCAAATAGTCACCACGTGATTTTACCACCTTTTGATGGGCAGGATACGGCAAAGTTGATTGTAGATCAAACAATCAACGGAGGATTGGACACTCAATATAAATACTAGCAAGTGGTTTTATATTTAGTGTGTGTTCCAAAATGGGCTGAATGAGATATGCATCCTAAGTGGGGAAAGAAATACACGTCCCTAATGGTTGAAAAAATATGGGATATTAGTGTGTTATTCGCTAGTGTATTTCGATTCCAGGAGGATAAGTGAATATATAAGGTAGTATAACTTTAGAGTAATAGTTTTAGCATAGGAAAATAGATGTGTGAGCATAGCGTTTACCATTGTTTTTTATTAGTGAATAGTTAGACTTTGGTGAATTCATATGTCTTATGTTGGTGTTCACTTCGGAAGCCTTGTCATTGCGGCTGGAGAAGGACACTTGCATAAGTAGTATTAAGGGGCAGACGCTTATCACTTGATATGTTATACTTCTCACAGGTTCAAATTCCCATCCGGATATATCAGAGAAGATAGACACATACTTCTTGTGTGCAGGAAAAGCTGTATTGATAAACTCAAGGCATTTCATTTGTGGGGAGAGAAAATACCCCAAATAAACCAAGTAATAACTTAGACAGGGTCAAATACGAAATAAACTATACTTTTAAAGGAACTTTGAAAAAGAAGATCCAGATAACCAAAGTAATAATGGAAAAAGAAAGATAAGTTTGCAGAAAGCCAAGCAAAATAAAACTACATACGTCTTGTATGCATAGTGAAGAAACAATAGACAAGTCAAAACAGTGCTAGTAATTAGAGACAATATGCAGAACTGTGGTGATGTGGTTTTTCCGGTGTTGGATAAGTACTTTCATGAAACAGACTCGGGTGAAGTCATAAACTTACTGGAATATTACTAATTTACGGTGATCCAGTGGTGAACAGTTTTGTTTCATTCAATAACGGATTTACCTTCAGACTCAAGCATACGGATCATCCAGGGTGAGACCTGTCCTGTTTGATGTGCTGTCCTGTGGTTTTGCAGAATGATTGGGCGAGATGTGACACGGCTGATAGACATTACGAGTTCATTCTTGCACCAACAATAGAATACACTATCAACTACGCTTGCACAGTCCATACATACACCAGACATAGTTTTTATTAATAAATATTTTATTAATCGTTGAAAGGAACTGTTGTCGGAGTATGTGTTGAGGGAATAATAGAGAGAGAGAAAGGAATAGATATATGGAAGGGAAGACAGAAGGGAGGAGTGTAGACAGAAGTCAGTCAATAATCCCAAAAGATAATAAGATTGAAGATGTGCTTGTTGATTCCACTTTCCTCCCGAGAAAATAAGTGACAGGTTCAGAGAAACAAAGAAACAGGAAGTGGAGATATGGATCTGCTTGATCGACCGCGCTGTGAACGTCCTACCACAGCAACCCATGCTGAAATGTTGAAATGCGCTGAGGGCATTATTCTTACTGATAGGCGAATCACTACACAACACTTGGCCTTACAGCTGTCGGTCAGCAATGGTAGTGCAAATGTAGTTATAACAACTCTCGGATTTTCTGAGGTTTGCGCAACATAGGTTCCTCGAAGTCTCACAAATGACCACGGATTGCAAAATAAAGCTATTTATTCTGAATTGTTGGAGCTTTTCAATGCTCACGGAGATAACGTTTTGGCTAATATTGTTTACCTGTGACGAAACCTGGGTACATAATTTTGAACCTGAGACAAAAAGACGGGTCAAAGAGTGGCATCATCAGCAATCAACACGAAGAAAGAAATTCAAGACATCTCCTTCAGCGGGAAAGGTTATGATCACTGTCTTTCTGGGACATTGAAGGTGTGATTCTTGTGGATGTTATGCCAAAAGTAGAGACAATTAGTTCGCAAGCTTACATTTAACATTGGAAAAAAAAAGAAAATTAGTTTTCGCAAAGTTCCGCCACAAGAAGACCTGCTTCTCTTTCAAGACAATGTTCGCCCTCACACAAGTCTGACAACGCGGGAAGCAATCACCAAATTGGGTTGGACTGTACTACTCCATCGACCCTATAGTCCCGATTTGGCACCCTCTGATTTTCATCTATTTGGTCCACTTAAAGATGCACTCAGTAGGACAAGGTTTGAAGATGATGAAAGAGTGATTCATGCAGCGAAGAAATGGCTACATGATCAACACAAAATCTGATACGAGCAAGGAATACATGCACTTGTTTCACGCTGGCAGTTGATGGGGATTATGTTGAATAATACTGATGTTTACGTGACATATTGTATATTGTGTATAAATTAAATGCTTTTTGAATAAACAGCTCCTGAGAAAAACGATGTGGTGCATTAGTTTCCGATCGCCCATCGTATTTATTCATTACAGCCCCTCCGTTCAGCCACTTGCATAGTATGCAAACGATAAAGTGTGAATTGGATTGTACAGATTTACATAAATATAAGAAATGACAATTCAAAAAATGGAATGACAAGAGCCTGATTACTGAATAAACTTATGGTTGAATTCTCAGTAAGCTTTTCTTAACCTTATGGTATTCATCTGGTAATTTAAAACACCACCGTGACTTGGGCAGAACAATGATGGACGGCTCCTGGGCGGAGAAGCATGGGTGGATCATCACGAAGCTGAACACAGGGCACGGCGGACAACTTGGTCACGTGGGTGCATGAGGTGGGAGAAATGGCGGGAAGTTGAGAAACTTGTCGCCGGGTCATGATGGGAGCGACGCTCTGTCGCTCTGCCAAGGATTTGTAGCATGATGATGATATTTCTAATGTTTCTAACGTTTGTCTCTTACTTGGACACAAGTTTGGCCTCGGTAAAAAAGAGTTAATGTTGCAAACGCAGACGTACCTTACTCATTTTCATGTAAGTATCGGCTTCATAAACATCCCTGCTGAGTCCAAAGTCTGAAATTTTCATCTTCATGCCATCTGTCACTAAAATATTTCTGGCTGCTAAATCACGATGGACTATCTGAAACAAAGTAGATGTAGATAAATGTAGTTGGCACAGTGAAACAACATTTTTTTTTCAGTTAAAAATATTCATTTAACGTAATCGATCATGTGGTAATTATACAATCATGTTCATTACATATATTGTGACATATTTATATTGGGTATTATTGTGAACAAATGACAGTAAACATAAATAATTTCTAGAGTCAGAAACATGTGACGTTGCAGGGTTATAAGAATATCAGAGGAAGGTATAATAAGATTGGAGATGTTATAAAAGAGACCGAGGTAAAAGGAAGGAAGCTTATAACAGAAATAAGAAGAAATAAATAAATCCAGTGTTCACATAAATACTCCTTAAAATGAGTACTTTATACAGCCTGCATGATACGACTGGTTATGTTGGAGGTATCTCTGATGCAGCCTTTATAAGATTTGGATTTCTTGATGTGAGACAGCTATTAAAATGATAACTGCTATGACAAAAATGGGCATTAAGAGAATAAACTTCAAAGAGTATACTTGCTGATCATCTTCTAATAGTGCGTTGGTGATGTCTCTCCACAACCTTTTATCTCATGAACTGCCAGTCGTTTCTGATACCGATATGTCTCCATACCATGATGCCAAACTCCAGCATCTTCTCCCTGTCTTTCGCAACCAATACAGCTCCAGGGTCGACCCAGCCTAGCCTTATACATGAGTATATGCTATTTTAAAGAATGACCTGACTATTGTCTGGAAGCAATGACGACAGGAAGGGAACAGGTCATTTCATGACAGAAAGGGAACAGGTCATTTCACCTCATTATATGCTATGGCCTAGAATATGCGTAGACCCACCAATATGGCAGCTGTGACGTCATAGGACTACCTTTATCTTTAGTTTTTTTTCCTTCTATTTACAGGACCTAGATTTTGGTGATTGTAATTAACGACTCATTTTCTCATCAAGACTCTTGATTGTATGCATGCCTTATCAATATTAACTTTCCATTCTTTGATGATTATAATTAACCATCCCTGCCTCATCAAGGCTCTAAAAGCCTTTTTTTTCTTCTAAGATCAAAGTGTAGATTTATCTGCGTTTGATCTGGCTGGGGTGCAGAGACGGTCAACCAAATTGCAATCTCAAAACACTGTCCACTAACACTGGCAGAGGACCTTGGTGGACCACAGTGGGCCGAAAGGCACACACTGGGACTAAAGGGCCCACAACAACAACAGGGACGTTGGGACCTCATGGGGTCATGCCCCTGGGTGAACCACGAGCCCATATACGAGTATAAAGTGTGGAGAATCAGGTCTCTAAATGCTTATATGCGCAGGCCTCATCAATATTAACTTTCAAAGTGTTTGGTGATTGTAATTATCCATCCGCGCCTCATCAAGGCTACTTGCCTCAGGGAGGAGAGGGAAATTGAATTAACTGAAAAACGTATGCTAAATGGGACAGCAGATAGTCTAGACTTTAATTGTTTAATATTCTGGTATCAAATTGTAAAAAAATACGCAACAACTAACTGACCGTATTATAACATGTGGGGTGGTTAGAAATAAGACAAGCTATATCAGTATGATGTTCATTAAAACAACGTTGCGTGTCCTTAGCAGGATGTTGAGATAAACTCCATGTCGATTTTCAAGGCAATTTTATGTCCAATGTTTGTCATTGCTTTCTGAATGAGAAGTCAACGTTTAAGCCCAGCTGACCAGTGTAGAGACTGAACCCACTACACGGCCACCAGTGCACAGAAAGTTTAAATAAAGAAAAACAAAATAAAACACTAACATTGTTCATAATCTTGATTTCAAGCCCTTTGTGGTTGTTCATATGTTCATAGCTTCTTCAAATAAGCCCGCTCCGTGGCGTAGGTTTTACGGACGCAGTTCGTGATCACGTATACTCAGGTTCGAGGCACGGCTGCGGGCAATTTGGCAGCAGACCGCCTTGCGAGTTATTTTTTTTGCGAAATGGTATGGGTGCTGGTCGTTCAGAAAGCAATGGCAAACTACCGAACGTAAACTTGCCAAGAGAACACAACAGCAAAAAAATGCTGGTGTTGACTGTAACGCCCTGTAAAGGATATGCAACTAACTTTTCTTCAAATAAACAACCCACAAAAGCTTTACTGGGATATAACCCAGTTAGTGATAGAATCCTCACTGTCAGACTTAAAGGCCGTCCAAAAAAACACAACTCTCATACAGATTTATGCACCTACTTCAATAGCAGAGGAGGACAAAATTGCAGATGTTTATAGCACACCGCAAGACACATTAAATAAGATTGGTCATAATGATATAACAATAATAATGTGAGATTTTACTGCTAAAGTAGGTACAGGAAGAGCTGAAAATGAGAGACACGTTTTAGGAAAATTTGGTTTGGGAAATAGCAATGATGCAGGTGACAAATTAATTGAATTTTGCACAGAAAATGAGTTAACGATAACCAACACACTTTTTAAACACCACCCAAGAAGACCTCTCACATGGAAGTCTCCGGACAGTATTACCAAATCACCCGGTCCAGATGGAATAACCACAGAAGCTATTCAGGCCTGTGGGAAAACAGGAGTTAATTGGGTAACTAGACTTTTTTTTAACCTTTTCCACTCGTGTGTCCAGCTGGGTAAGACATCCCAATTTTCCCGTTCCGCTCGAATGTCTTACCCAGTAAGACATGCTTTTTAAAAGCAGTATCAATTACTCGTATGTCCTACCAGGTAAGACATTTGTGTGGACCTTAATTTTGTGGCATTAATCTATTTGTTTGGACCACAATTTTATGGTTTGAATCCAGGAATTAACAGGAAATGTTAAAACGAACCGGACACGATCACTACGATAATCATGGCTGGTCCTAGCAAACGCGCTCGCTTGACTGTTGATGAAGTTATTACGCATTTAGAGCAAACTGATTCAGATGTGTCTTTGGATAGTGTTATAAATGGAAGTGACAGTGATTATTTAGACATTGGAAGTAGAGATGTGTCAGCTGAAGAAGGTTCTGATAATAATAACAGCAGTAGCGATGAAGATGTCACCAATGATGGTCGATCTGAATCAACAGCTGGGCCTAGTGTACCGAGTAATGAGTGGATCAGATCGAATTCTTCTCACATAACTAAACATTTGTTTACTGTTCAAAACGCTGGTGTGCAAATATCTGGTACAGACGTGCCTGAAACAATATGTGGTTTCTTTCAACTGTTTTTTACACCTGCACTTCTTGACAACATAGTGAAAGAAACTAACAGGTATGCAGCTGAGAAGATACAACAAAAACAACTGTCTTCTCGTTCATTGTGGCATTCTTGGTCAGATGTTTCCACAACTGAAATAAAGGCATATTTAGGAGTCATTTTGAGAATGGCCTTGCAGGAGAGAGGAAAGATACAAGATTTTTTCTCTACTCAGTGGATAGATTACATGCCATTTTACAGAAACATATTTTCCAGAGAAAGGTTTGAAACAAATTCACTGGATGCTACATGTCCAGCCACCACAACAAGCTTCAAGAACACCAGTTAGCTGTGTAACGAGAGGCAACAAGATAAGCGACATGGTCCGTTATATGAAAGACAAGTGTCTGGAGTTGTTTATTCCACATCAAAACATTGTTGTGGATGAATGCACAATAAGTTTCAAGGGGCGTACAGTGTACAAAATGTACAATCCCCAGAAGCCTCACAAATGGGGACTGCGAGTGTACGCATTAGCTGACTGCCACACTGGCTATTTATGTGCGTTCGAGCCATATTATGGTTCCTCTACAACAAATCAGCTGTCAAATCCTGGCTTACCATTCACTGCTAGAATTGTTCTGCATCTATGTGATGAATTGTTGCAGAAAGTCCGTGGTCGCGGCTACCATCTGTTCACTGACAGATTCTACACAGGACATACGCTGGCCATGGCGTTATTAGATCAACATGTTCACACAACTGGGACTGTCATGAGCAACAGACAAGGCTTGCCACCACAAATCAAGAACAAGCACAAACTCTCAAAAGGTGATACGATTGCGTGGACACGTCAAAATAAAGAAATGGCTTTATCATGGAAAGACAAAAGAGTTGTCAACATGCTAAGCACATACTATGATATTGGACAAACTGTCATTCAGAGAAGAACTAACAATGGTGGCACTGAAGATATTACAAAACCAAATGCAGTCATTGAATACACAAAACACATGGGTGCTGTTGACCGTTTTGACCATTACTGCAACAGCTACTCTTTCACAAGAAAGTCTCTAAAGTGGTGGAAAAAAACATTTTTCTGGCTCCTAGAAGTGGCAGTTGTGAACAGTTTCATCCTTTATAAAGAGATACACTCTGACAAGGTTATTGACCACATTCAATATAGAAAAGAACTGATCCAGCAGCTTGTGTCCGAACAACGAGCCTCTCAGCCCATTCGCCGAAGAGGACGACCATCAACTCTAGATGCAGAGGAGAGACTTGACCGGCGCCAGCACTTCATTGCCCAATTCAGTGAAAAGAAAACAAAAGATTGTGCAGTGTGTAGTGACAGAAAAACACCTGGTCAGAGGCGACAGACAGTCTTTTACTGCGAAACTTGCTCACGTCAACCCGGACTACATCCTGGTACATGTTTCAAAAAATACCACACTATGGCACAGTATAAATAAAAAAAAACACGATTTTTTTGGACAATCTTCAGCCAATAACATTACATAATAACCAATAATCAATAAAATTACATTCAACATTAAATATGTTCTGTTATTTCCTTTGGAAAATGAGTGAATGTAGCTGACATCAGTTTTGATTGTTTTTCCCCAAAAATATTCCGAGCTGGCAACAAGTCAGACCCAAAAAAAAAAAAATCGAGTGGAAAATGAGAGACACGTTTTAGGAAAATTTGGTTTGGGAAATAGCAATGATGCAGGTGACAAATTAATTGAATTTTGCACAGAAAATGAGTTAACGATAACCAACACACTTTTTAAACACCACCCAAGAAGACCTCTCACATGGAAGTCTCCGGACAGTATTACCAAATCACCCGGTCCAGATGGAATAACCACAGAAGCTATTCAGGCCTGTGGGAAAACAGGAGTTAATTGGGTAACTAGACTTTTTTTTTTAAAGCGACTTAAAAAAAAAAATGTAGCATGGGAAGAAACAAAAAGTCCTAGATGATTGGCAAAAGGCAATAATAGTACCAATATGGAAAAAGAAAGGCAATATGAGAGTGCGAAACATACAGAGGTATATCACTCCTGAGCCATATAGGGAAAATGTACGCAAAACTGCTGGAACAAAGAGCTAGACACATAGTTGAACAACAGTTAAGCAAAGTCAATTCGGTTTTCGGAAAGGTAAAAGTTGCACTGATGCACCATTTACACTTAGACAAATATGTGAAAAAACTATAGAATATAGTGACCAGCAGAATATTTGTGTTTGTTGATCAGGAAAAGGCTTTCGATAGAGTAGACAGATACAAATTATGGACCATCCTGGAAGACTATGGGATACAAGGGCAATTGCTAGAAAATATCATGGCCATGTACCACTCGAGCCGAAGTGCTGTAAGAACACAAGAAGGATTATCAAATATGTTTACAGTCAATGCAGAAATGAGACAGGGATGTGTGCTCTCTCCTCTGCTATTTAATATCTACATGGACAGAATATCCAAAGAGAGAGAACAATTATCAATATTGGAGAGAACAATAATGGAGAGGTAAATGCCTGAGAAGGGAGGAGGAGGAAGACCAAAGAGAAGACAGGTGCAGGGTGTAGTGGATGATCTCCAGATGGGTGTATCGGACGCGGGACATATTGCTTGTGATCAAGAAGTTTTCCGGAAGGTTGTTATGGGAGCGAGGTTCTGCAAAGGCCACGCTACTGAAAGAACGAATGAAACAACCTACGATAATATTTTGTAAAATGTATATAGTTTAGTTTAGTCGACGGATTAACATCACGGCACACGGGTGTAACCATAAGCGTTTAGTTCTACTCCTAAATCAAGCCTGAGTCTGAAGAATCTCAGCTCAGTGAACGAACTTCGTAGCACCGGCGAGGATCCTGAAATACTTGGGGTAGATTTTTAACTGGAAATTTTGCCAAGGCAGCGCCATTAGGCTACTCTTTTTCGATTTCCAACTGCCAAGGGATGTTTTACGTGCGTAACAATACACACAGACGTCAGATCTCACTACCCAGAGACCAGGGGAAATTTTTGTTACTAGAAGTCCACGTAAACAAATGCCCTCCTCCTCCCCCCTCACCAAGGGCTTGAACCCGGGACCTCCAGCACTCGAGACCGACTCCATGCCTCGAGACCACTCAGCCCTCCCCCTCCCCAAAGATTGTAAAGATTAAGGATGTTTGGACTTGTCTTTTTATTAAAGGTGCATGTGTGGGATTCAGGACCAGGGAAATAAATAGAGACTTATAGTAGTACATGTAGAAAGTAAACGGAGGTGGGGTCAGGGAGATTAATTAGAGTCTCCAGCTAACGGGGGAGCCCCAAAATAGGAGGGTAGGATAGCACGTACATGTCAAGAGTAATCACCCGTGTGCAGATAGAAACGTGATAGAAAGCGGATAAACAAAGTAAAAACCCAGAAAAGTAAGGTTCAGGGGGAATCTAATTGGGATCAAAGGTGAAATGGATTATTATAGTGGGGCCTGAGGAGGCCCAAATAAAGAGAGAGGAAAGTAATGGGTCTGGGATTCATTCAGTGTGCGCAAGTTAGAGGGACTTGGCCCAAAGATATAGACTCAGCGGAAATGAGTTGGTTATGATCGGACACTGGGGAGGTTTCGGCGTTAACAGGTTATTTTACATGGGCGGTAGAAGGCAGTAAAGTGTAGAATTAATATATCTATCTATTCTATGAATGTTTTTGGGATGGTGCATGTTCATCACGTACATTCATCGGTAATAAAGCTTATATATTTGTGCAAAACCGGAGTTCTCAAATGCCTAATAGTTGTTAATCATAGTTAATGATCTGTGATGTGATACCTGTGGCTGATCCATCCTGCACTACTCAGTGAAATGTATATGAATGAAAAAAAAATAGAAGTCAAAGAATCTCAGCCCTAGAAAACGAAACGTTAATTAATTACTTTTAGACTAGCCAGGTAGTCCATGCCTTTAGCTATCTGCCAAGCAAATGAGAACAAATCTCGGCAGCTCAGACTACGAGGTTCAGCCAGGCTGTCTGAAGCAGTACCGTCAACATCATTTCCATGTTTAGTCTTGTTTTCCCAGCTTCCTTTGCTCTTAAACTTGGAGCAGCGCAAGAAGTTGCGCAGCGAACCAAGTTCACAATATTCCACAATGGCAAACAGAGGACCTGCAATGGATAATCATACCTAATTTTATATGTACTATGTGGGCAACAACAGACAATGGTGATTTGTTATCTAAATAAACAAATGATCAAATTGAAGATTAGCCTGTTTGGTTACAATCATATCTTCACTTAAAATATATAACACAATTAATCAGATGATTTTATAACACGGTGTACCTTTAACTCCGGAGTAGTATTACTTATATTACTTATATATATATATGATTGATTGATTGATTGATTGATTGATTGATTGATTTAGGAATCGACATCACAGCATTCGGGACATTCCCATAAACGCTCCGTCCCCATCTTCAGCAGCCAGCAAAGAGTTCTAACACTAATAGTACCAGTAGCAATCTGATTATATGTCCGTCTCACCTTTCCGTTGAGCTTTGAGCGTCGGCCAGATCCCTTCGTCACTCCTCGTTGTCTCATTCTTGCCAGACCATGGTAATCCATTTGCTCCTTCGAGGTGTGCACGTGCTCCCACAAGGCCGCAACCACGTCTGCCTTGTCATGTGTCAATACTCCACCAAGTTCTGCAGAGCCAGCCAATCTGTCTGCCTGTTCATTTCCCAGCTCACCGGCATGCCCCGGAGAAAAGATCCAGGCGATGCTTGTCACCCGTGACCTCCGAAGCGAAGCAAGCCACTCCGCACGAAGTCTGCCCGTCCTCACCCTCGTCAGCATGCTTTCTGAGTCAGTTACAATCACGATGTGTGTGTGTGTGTGTGTCGTATTCTCCATCCAGCGGAGAGCCGCAGTGACTGCCTCCACTTCCATTCTTAAGCTGGATGTTGTGGTATCATACGCCAGGCTCTCCTGCCCCAAACATCGACCATTAGCTTTGGCTATGAACCCCCAGCCACTTCTCTCACCTCTTGACACCGAACCATCTGTGTAGATAATCACATCACTCGAGTGAGCATTGTCCTGAATTAGTTGCTGGATTTCCACTTCCTGCTGGCCACTCCCTGCACTCCCCGCTTAATGTGATTATAACTCTGCACAAGTCTGACTGCTCCGCTGGCACTCTGACCCACTCCTCTCCACGTCTAATGTTCTCCAGGGGGCACACCTGTCTGATCGTATCCTCCGCCTGAGCCATCCATGATTTCCCTCTTATCAGTTGCTGACCCTTAACTGCGTCCAGCGCCTCATGCAGTGGGTGGTCTGTGTCTGCAGCTACTCTGAGGTATGCCTTCGCCTGCATCACCTTGAGCCTACCAGCAACAGTCGGCAGACCAAGGATGTATATTTATAGGATATATATATATATATACAGGGATAACTAGCCTGTGGCAGCCTAATGTCCACTGCACCTGTGTCCGTCTCCAGTCGTCTTGCCATGCTCGCCACTGGAACCAGATGGACGCAGGCGAGAGAGTGCGGTCGACGGAGTTGCGCAACCTCACTATAATACAAACTAAAGCGCAAGTCATTCGTTAGTTAGTTAGTTAGTTAGTCGCAGTTCCAACTTCACAGCAACGGGTCGTCCCCATCATGCTCCGTTCCTGTGCCAGTGAATATCACACAAAATGCTCCCCACTGACCAATGTGAAAAGTGGAAAAGACAGGAGTCTCGACAAACAACAGCCCGCACAGATACACTGTGCATAATGCCGCCGCCAGAATGTCAACACAATAGTCCCCCACGAAACACCCAGTTCATCTCTGATGCAATCGGCAGTCATTTTCCCATCTGGATGTTTCCTAGATGTTCACCCACACAGTCCACGAAATACAGTTCATCGTCGACGGCAGTGGCAGTCAACCAGAAGCCCAGCAGCCACGCATTTCTGCATAAGGCAAAAACCGGTCAACTCCGGGACATAGCCATCTGTCATCGCTCCGAACATGCAGTCACCTTCCAAAAAACCTCGGGCAGATTCAAAAGCATTTTACACGAAACTCACAGCTCACAGTGTCGCACCACGCACTCACTCAGTAGCAGGGCAACGGAACCATCAAGCCTCCTTAGTCGCCTCTTACGACATGCCTGGTAGTCATTCGTTCTTCATCAAATCAAAAGATGCAATGAATGAATGGTCCTCATAATTCGTGATGGACGAACATCCTCCAGTATTATTTATGAATGTTTTATTCAACCATCCTATAATCTTATTCGTATACATTATCTTAGATTTTGTTTGTTGCGTTCAATGCTTTGAACTAAAGCGTAGTCCATACAGTGTTGCTACTACTTCTGGTGCAATGGGCTGTGGTAAACTGTGTTTGTATAGTAATCCTTAGTAAAATCAACCCATGTGTACTTAAAGTTAATAAGTTGTAAAAGAAAAATAAACATTAAAAAAAATCATCTTTTTTTTCTTCAATATTAATAAAATGGACTAGCTCATGGGAAGAAATATCTGTATGTTTGCAATGTAGGCTGTTCACAATATAGATTCATCATCTTCTTATATTTTCATCAATATCTCCTGGTGTCCAGTCAGCCACTGCTGTGTGCCTGCAGTCACATAAACTCTGGCTATACAGCTAGAGCAAGACCAAGAGGCAGCTGGACCAGTCACATAAACTCTGGCTATACAGCTAGAGCAGGACCAAGAGGCAGCTGGACCAGTCACATAAACTCTGGCTATACAGCTAGAGCAGGACCAAGAGGCAGCTGGACCAGTCACATAAATTCTGGCTATGCAGCTAGAGCAGGACCAAGAGGCAGCTGGACCAGTCACATAAATTCTGGCTATACAGCTAGAGCAGGACCAAGAGGCAGCTGGACCAGTCACATAAACTCTGGCTATACAGCTAGAGCAGGACCAAGAGGCAGCTGGACCAGTCACATAAACTCTGGCTATACAGCTAGAGCAGGACCAAGAGGCAGCTGGACCAGTCACATAAACTCTGGCTATACAGCTAGAGCAGGACCAAGAGGTAGCTAGACCAGTCACATAAATTCTGGCTATACAGCTAGAGCAGGACCAAGAGGCAGCAGGACCAGTCACATAAACTCTGGCTATACAGCTAGAGCAGGACCAAGAGGCAGCTGGACCAGTCACATAAATTCTGACTATACAGCTAGAGCAGGACCAAGAGGCAGCTGGACCAGTCACATAAATTCTGGCTATACAGCTAGAGCAGGACCAAGAGGCAGCTGGACCAGTCACATAAACTCTGGCTATACAGCTAGAGCTGAACCAAGAGGCAGCTGGACCAGTCACATAAACTCTGGCTATACAGCTAGAGCAGGACCAAGAGGCAGCTGGACCAGTCACATAAACTCTGGCTATACAGCTAGAGCAGGACCAAGAGGCAGCTGGACCAGTCACATAAATTCTGGCTATACAGCTAGAGCAGGACCAAGAGGCAGCTGGACCAGTCACATAAACTCTGGCTATACAGCTAGAGCAGGACCAAGAGGCAGCTGGACCAGTCACATAAACTCTGGCTATACAGCTAGAGCAGGACCAAGAGGCAGCTGGACCAGTCACATAAATTCTGGCTATACAGCTAGGGCAGGACCAAGAGGCAGCTTGACCAGTCACATAATCTCTGGCTATACAGCTAGAGCAGGACCAAGAGGCAGCTAGACCAGTTCTATCAAGGTTACAGAAACACTTAGTGGATCCTTGTTCAAGCCCTGAGGCGTATTGAGTTTATGGTTCAAGCCCCTATGTGCGTAGACCAATCGACATTCGATAGGTGACGAAGTCAATATAAAGCCCGTCTGGAGCACATCCCAGTACCGTAATTAGGCTGGATCCACATGGGCGCCAAGGTCAACAACATCTATGCCTGATATTTGATGATATTCAAAAATTAAATATGCTTTGAATGCTCGGAACCAGTCAAATACAGAGGAACTCCGAAACTTAAAACAGAATCTGTGTTATACCTTCCTAGAGTTAATGTTATATATGATTACAGCCAAGAAGAGAAAGCAAGACAATAAGAAAAAAAGAGAGTTACAAAATCCCTTGAAAAGAAATGCAGTTATTTATTTATTACCCATTACTGTAAGTGTGATCAAAGTGCAACACGCCAACTTATGATGTGACACACTTGCAGATTATGTCCAACAGCACTCAAGCTTCATTATTCCTTGACCATGGAATTTGTCTTCCTATAAAGGCATATTATGCTGCTTGGTGGTATTCATTTGAAGTGACCAGACATATATCATACCTTATTGTCACGGGATACTGCGAGTTTAGTGATTCCCCGATAAACTGAAATATAAAATTACTTGCAATGTATGAGGATGGAAAATTATGGACCGTGAGTCAGAATAACAATCGAGCCTTCAGTCTTGAGCGAGGACAAATGGACGGTAATTGACCGACTGGTATAGAAGTAAGATACAGTGTGAGGGGTCATTGACTGCCGATCTTATCGGACAAACAACCGGAGACGGGAGGTGGAGGAAAACACGAAGACGTGGATCAAAGCGTTAAAACTGATTGATGTACGAGAGTTTGGGGAAACGGAGAGTAGCGGAGAAAAACTGGACGGAGCGGCAACGAACGAATACGTGACTTCACAAACCTTTGATGGGGGAATCACGGCAAATTTGATTGTTGATCAAAAGTAACGGAGAATTGGAAACGGAGTATAAATAGTGTAAACTTGTTTTTGTGGGGAGTGTGCTACCAAACTGGACGGAGAATGGATCTATGCGTCCTTAATTAGAAAAGAAATATAAGTCCCTTATTGTTTAAAGGCGATGGGATATTGGTGCTTATGTACTGGTGTATTTCGATTCATGGACTAACATAGATTATATAAGGTAATCTAGCCTTAGCTTAATAGTCTAGCATAGGGAACTAGGTGTCTGTGCTTGGCTGTTACCATTTTCGTCTTTTAGCTAATCGTTTAGACTTTAGTGAACTCATCTGTCTTATGTCAGAGTATCTTTCGGAAGCGTTTGAGTACGGCTGGAGAAAGGCTCTCACATAAGAATTAGTCTGAAGCAGACTAATATCACCTGGTAATATATCTCCCACAGGTTCTACAAAAAACTCCTGACATACTCAGAGAAGATAAGAAAGTTACTTCACTTGTGCAGAGATACAGCACCTCACCTTAAGAAATAAGATTATAGAACGGTACTTCACTGGTGCAAAGATAACCAATCCCATATAGGAGAACTCTGTAATTCAAAAGTATCCAGGTGAAGAAAGCGATGTAAAGGACGTTAAGTCTATAACGGCAAAGTGACATACGCTAAATATAGGTGACTGGGTTACTCATATAAAAGAACCAGGGAGAACTTAAGAACAGTTTCCAGGACTACCACATTGCCAATTAACTAACTGTAGACAGTGGTGATGTGTTTTCAGTGATGGATTTTATTAACGTTAAAAAAAAAAAAGAAAAATCTGTCTACTTCAGAGACTTACAGTGATCGCATTATTTTAGGGTGATCCAACTGTGAACATTTTTCAATATTGGATTACATCCAGACTCAAGTGGAACGGAGCATCCCGGGTGAGAGCTGTCCATATATATATGTGATGTCTTGTTGCATGGCCGTATGAAGATGAGAGATGTGATACGGAGCATCGACAGTCAGAGTCCTATCTCGCACTCACACTAGAAGACACTACAAATAACATATACACATTCAATACATACAACTGACATAGTTTTCAGCAAAAAATATGTTATTAATTGTTGGAGGAAACTGTTGTCAGGGTATGTTATGAAGGAATGAGAGAGAGAGAGAGAGAGAGAGAGAGAGAGAGAGAGAGAGAGAGAGAGAGAGAGAGAGAGAAAGAGAGTGAGAGAGAGATATAGTGAATAGAAGACTGACCGGAGGAGTGTAGACAATAGTCTGTCAATAATTCCCAAGTAAAAGGATTTTAAAGGTGTGCTTGTTGATTCCACTTTCTCCCGGGACAACAAGCGACACTTATCAGTGTCTTGGTAACACACAAGCTATTTACCGACTGACTAAAAAAGTTTGGAAAGGTAATAACTTGATGCTAAAATTATAGGCGTGCATTCGTATTTTATTGTGAGTCTCAATGCAATTTAATAATTAAAATTACTGTTTTATTTACAAGGAATGGCCCTACAAACTATGTTTTTAATAGCCTTTCCAGGTCGTACACATCTTATTCTTTTCATATATTTCTTTGTGCACACACACTCAGACACCTAGTGCAATTGTTAACCTGACTGTGTACATATTTCATGCTTCCTCATCTCTTCCACACGCATACACAAAGAAGACATGGCCTTGTACCAACCTTTCTTTGTGCAGCACATGTCTTAAATATACGTACTCACTGCATAGAAACATTTTTGAGCGCAGACACCTTGTGTATATAATACCTTTTATGTGTGGACCCAGTACATGTACTGTCTCTGTGAGCCCAGTATAAGCACTAACATTTCTGTATGCACTCAGTTAAGTACCAACCTTTCCATGTTGATCCAGTACATGTACTTACTTTTATGTGGTACCTAGTAAATGTACTAACCTTTGTGTGTGGTACCAAGCACATGTACCAACCTTTGTGTGTGGTACCCAGTAGATGTACCAACCTTTGTGTGTTGTACCCATTACCAACCTTTATGTGTGGTACCCAGAATATGCACCAACCTTTGTGTGTGGTACCCAGTAGATGTACCAACCTTTGTGTGTATTACCTAGTTCACGTACTAACCTTCGTGTTTGCTACCCAGTAGATGTACTAACCTTTCTGTGTGCAGACACCTAGAAGCTGAATAACGTTGGGATGATTCACCTCCTTCAACAGCTGAATTTCTGATACAAGGTCTTGATATTCTGAACCCGAAGCATCAGCTGTAAGGATGACATGTTTCGATACAGAAACTGAATAACATGTTAGACGTATAAAATGTGAAAGGCAATTTACACGTGATGTGGTGATAAAGAGAAAATTATGGACATGAAAGAATCATGAAGTGCCGTGCCAATGGTTAGCCATCTCACACGGCCACCAGTCATGATTCAGGTATGTTTTTTTAAATCTCGATTACACCATGTGGCCAAGTGTAATATATTTTCGCAAGCGTAACGGTGCTGTAAATATTCCCCGTACAACAGTTCAGAAGGACACCGTAATAGGACTGGTTTGTTCCACACTTCTACAATCCAAGATTTACTATAACGAGTTTCGGAGATTCAACCAAAAACGTGACCCGGAAAAAGCCAATGTAAAAAGATGAATAACCGGTTTCATGGTCTCATTACCGCAAACTCGTAAAAACTAGAAGAAGGCCAAAGTGTTAATGCAGGAATTGGGACCCTCAAATCTCTACAAACGCAAGTCATAAAACCAGTCGAGAGATAAAAGAAGGACCAAACCAGCAGCCAGTAGTTTTGGAAATTAATCAAAATCAAATCGAGTACCTGACATCTTGTTGTTGACATGTGGTGATTGGAGCCATTCAAAAGAATGAGGTAAACACCAGAATATAATTTATTTTAATTTCAGTTAGTCTTTGAACCTTTTCAAGAAGCCGGTGAGTCAATGTGTGTAAACCATGTGGTTAGTTCTTAAGGAATTGATTTAGTATAAACTAAATATTATATTCAGTTACCATAGTCTATCGATAAACTGTACATTAGGAACCACAGTGAGTTTTATTTTCTCCCAGTTATACAACTTATTTAATGTGTAGGCATTAGACCTAGTTGTACATTGTATTTCTTAAGTAGATAAACTCAATCAGCAGTGATTTAGAGTTGGTGAGTAACTTAAGATTTGGGAAACTAAGAATGCTTAGTTCACTAAGAATAAAACTATTTTAAATGTGCAAACACTGGTAAGACAAATTAGTATAATGTGTAATAAGTCAAGTAGTTTTTTTTAATTCCATGAGCTCATGGGAACCAAATAGATTTCTATATGTATCATCATGTTGGGTGTTGGGTGGAAGCACTCATATGGTGAGGCAAATGTATTTTCATTGTTGTTAAACATGTGGAATTAATATTTGTGCCACATAATAATGCTTAATCAACCGCCATGCAAGAAAGATTAGGATTCATAAGGAATGAATGTGGATTGAGTATATCACATGCATCTATGAGAGCATATGGGGATCCATGTGTAAGTTCATTATTGCTACACATGAGGAATTATTCTTTGTGAATCTCATAAGTATGCCTAATGATCACATAAGTCTATGTCTTTGATGAGAGCATGTCTGGAGTGGTTCATGTGTGATTTCATTATTGTGAAACAGATGTGAATGTATCATTTGTAAAAGCACATCAGTATGCTCAATTATCACCGAGGAAAATATAATTTCTTATGAAGGATGAGAATTAGGGAGATTCCACTTTACTGTCATTGTTGCTGAACCTGTGAATGTATCATGTATAAAGCACATAGCTATGCTTAATTGTCATCCATACAGATATGACTGTGTCTGAGGAATGACTGAGATTTCATTTTGATGTCCAATGGTGTTAAAGATTTCAAGTTATCATTGGAAAATCACATAAGTATAATTACTTATCATCCATGCACATATGAATATTATGTCTGATGGATGAGTGAAATGATCATCCATGCACATATAAATATTATGTCTGATGAATGAGGAGTATAAGTGAAGAGAAGTTACATGCTAAGAGAGAGTATAAACTAACTATCAATCTCATGATAGAAGGCAACTTTGATGTATAATGTCCTGTCTATCACAAGAGAACATGTTCGGCATAACCCATACACGAATTAATAATTTAGTGCACTCCGACGCATGACAATACTTTGTACTATATGTCACTTATGGTACCATCATCTGGTTTTGTATCTGAAGCAAGACACCACTTTGTATTTCATATCACTCCTGTTACAACATATGGTCTAATGTCCTGATGATTGTAAGGGAATGAGGGGGATGAATGTAATAATAATGATATGATGATGATAATATAATGATAATGATGATGATGATATGATATAATGATAATGCTGAGAATGATGATGATGATGGTGATAAATGAAGTACAAGCATAGTACAAACACGGTGAAGAGGAGAGAATATTCTCGCCTTGAAACTTTTGATTAGAAAAGAATTCACCTGAATACTATACAAGAATTTATACGATGATGTACTTATATTGTTTATAAGCAAATACTCATTACAATGGGAAATAATTTAAAAATCCTTAATGTATAAGGCCCTTTTTCTTTAATAGAAGAAGATGTAGAGAAAATAACTAGGTACAGATAAGGATGGGAAACATAGTTGTTAATTCCAAATCAATCAAGGTATTACTCAACCTGGAAACCATGATGACAGGCATAGGTGAAGATGAAACTACACATCTGCTAGTCTAAACCGGGAACACCTGATAATGGAAGATTGAATGGAGAACAACCAATTATATTGTGGATAACTATTTGAGAACCCCAAGACTATCTTTCTCCTATGTTTATTTTTCTCTAGGAACAAAATTCCTTTTATTGATTTCACTTGTTGTGTTCTTAGGAGTTTACAGCATTTAATTTCTGATGTTCATAGTGATGATATAATTAGATTTATGATTGATGCTGAAATTTCAGATAGTGGCTAAGTACCGCTAGATCCAGACCTGACTAGGTTGAACAGGACTTGGTGAAGGTAGCAGCTTGATTGAATCTAGATCCAGGCCTGACTTTTCTTTTGTGAGTGAAGTATCTGGATAAAGTGACACAGAACAGTATCCCAAACAGAACTCACCTGCAAGCAGTTTCCTAGTCTAGTAATAGAGGTAACTTAACTGGAGTGTAGGGAAACACAAATACTATTCGATACCCACGGAGATAATTAACAATCAGTAGGAGAACTTAATTAACACAAGCTCAAGGAATTGGTGGCATTAGGGATCCAGTCAACCTGAAGTACAACTGTTCATAAGCAGGTTCAGACAGTCTATCCCAAATGAAATGAAAGTATGTAATTAAAATGTATATTTCAGGCATCCAGGGATATGAAATATCTTTTACCTGTATGAACCAACATTGATGCATAATAACAGTTGAAATTGGTGTTGTTGATGTATTGAATGACCATAATTCATATTTATGTTTTAATAAATTATATAAGAGGTAATTTCCTCCTTTGAGTGTTTTCTTGTCGTGTCAGTAGTTCAATAAGACACACCCTAGATATTTATTAATTAGCTGAGATAAGAGAGGCAAGGACCCCAACAAGATAATGTTGGCCTTCAGGAAACTTTACATTGTTTCCTGGAGGAATTCCTTGGTTCTCCGAAACTATATAGTAAATCAAGCATTTGAGCCAGTGCTAGCTTAATTAATTATAACGAGCAGAATCACATTGAGAAAGAGGAACTTAGTATCCTTTCTCTCTTTGCGGTTGTCGAAACAACACTCATACATCCGACACCAAGCCATTCAGATATTTGTCCCTGTCTTTGTTTTGCCCTTTTCCCATCAATCTTGTCAGTTGCCACTACATTTTCCTATTTATTTCTCCTCAAAATGTGGTCCCAAAAATCTTGACTGTCTACGTTTAATTTCTCGAATCAGTTTATAGTATTCATTTGTTTCTTATAGCAGGACTTGCACATTAGATTTTGTGACCGTCTATGGTATTTTGTGATGATTACGAAACTCTGGACATCTATAAAGAAGTTAGTCTGGCATCGCTTTCCTTCTTGGCAGTGACCGCACTGGTATGACTTTATACCAGCTGTAGAATTTCCTCTGCTATAAATGTCTTTTTCACTGTCTTCTTGGTGTCTGGTATTATTTCTTTTGAAGAGGTCAGCATGGCCGAATGGATAAGAACGCGTGTTCTTAAACATCCGGTGTGCTGATGCCGAGGTAAGGGCAGTTAGACTAAATGTTGACCTATCGCCCTTGACTTTGGGAAGTTAATTACAAGTACCTCTGAAGTAAGAGTGGGTTCGCTTGGTAACGAGGGAAACTATTAATAGGTAAAGCTAATCCACACGCAAAACTCAGTCCAGAACTACTAGAAGTAGTGTGTATGAACTGCACTTTAGTTCAAAGCGAGCGAGTGCAAACATATTTCTGTTGAAATCTGTTGTACAGCCTCCTTTAGCATTTTCCATTGTTTATCTCCATCGCTGATTTTTTCTAATGTATAGTTATAATATATATTGCAACAGATTTCTTTTCTGACTCAAGTATTGCCAAATGCCGCTAGGAATATCTTGGAGCACTGTTTAATTTCTTCAGTGGTATTCTTTGTTTTCCATTTAAGTGGTTAATTCCACTCTCTTATATAATGTCCTGAAGCCTAGAGGAGGGAAGGGGTTACCTCACATCTCCTATCGGTAGAGGTAAGCCTGCCATGCTACCCAGAGAAACGCTCCTGTTGGTAGCGGTTAGCCTATTCAGTCACCCGGAGAAAATCTCCTGTCGGTAGAGGTTAGCCTACCCTGCTACCTAGAGAAACTCTCCTATTGGTAGAGGATAGCCTACCTCGCTACCCAATGAAACGCTTCTGTGGGTAGAGGTTAGCCTATCCCGCTACCCGGAAATAACTCCTGTTGGTAGAGGATAGCCTACCCTGCTACATGGAGAAACTCTCCTGTTGGTAGAGGATATCCTACCCTGCTACATGGAGAAACTCTCCTGTTGGTAGAGGATAGCCTACCCTGCTACCCGGAAATAACTCCTGTTGGTAGAGGTTAGCCTACCGCGCTGCCTAGAGAAACTCTCTTGTTGGTAGAGGATAGAGGAACGTCGGTATCAGAAATGATTGGCAGTACATGAGACAGAAGGCTCTGGGCAGACATGATCATCAACGCCACACAGCATGGAGAAGAATAAAACGTGATATAATCTTCTGATCATTAGCAGAGTCCATGGAAATCTCGATACATTAAGCCCATAAACGGGCACTCTCCCGTTATTTATGCGTCACCTCGACACCGCAGGTACAAGAGGAAAAAGATGAGATGAGATAAGATCATCAATATTATATTTGTATCATTCCAAAATGTGAACAAATTAAGAATCTTCAAATGTCTCTCAATCTAAAGATTTTGGGGAAGAGACATGTGGACACAAATAACTCTTGCCTGTGTTGCATCAACACCACAATCACTGTAGCATCAACACAAACACCCAAAAACCAATATTATTATCACTTAATCATTCAGTATAATTTTACTTACGTTTCAGCATCTTAATTGCCACTACAGTGTTTCCCTCCTGACCTCTCAGCATGAAGGCTTGAGCCCTGATAACTTGACCAAACTCACCTTCACCAATGACATGCTCTAAGGTTAAGTACTGCCTAGGGAACTCCCACTTGTCATCTATCTGTTGCAATGGAACAAACATCGAGAAGATCTTACATACACTCCTATCACACAGATTTGTTTGTGAACTACGAAATCTGCACCCCCTTCCACCCCACACCCACAAACCGGGGTTTCAGTTCTCGGTGAGTCATGTGACGACATCAACTGTAGTTATTTTATAACTACCCTTGTCTGCAGCTTACCAGTCTGATCACTTTTTCTTATACACGCCTTAAGAATGATCATACAGTGCAATTATTGTAAATCCGTTATAACTAATTCTAAATGTAATGTGCATAAAATACAGTACGTGATTAATAAAATATTTATGAAATGTAAAATAAAAGAACTGACAGGCCATAACTGTGGAACTGGAGCCACCATAGGGGCCTCAACTATAACCAATCGAGAATTTGACGGCTGAACAGGGCGGGAACATCTTCACTCAAGAATTGGAATTGGAATTAGATGGTGATAGTGTTTTACCGTATCAGTGTGTCTGGTCATGCTATCATTATACGATGCGTTCCATTTGTTTCGGAATTATGACTGTATGTACTGAATAGGTACAATTATCTCGGAACAGTGATGACATCTGATAGGAGATGCCTTGTAGAGATTAGAACAAGAATCGCCATGGCGAAATTAGCCTTTAGCAAGATGAAAAACATAGTGACCAATAAAAAGATGTCAATTGAAACGAGAAAAAGAGTTGAGGTGCTACATAGAGCCTGTTCTTTTGTATAGATGTGAAACTTGGACAATGAGCAGTCAAGCTGAAAAACATCTGATGGCTGCAGAAATGTGGTTTCTGAGGAAAATGCAAAGAATACCATGGACAGACAGAAAAACCAATGACCAAGTACTACAGGAGACAAATGAAAATCGTAAACTGATTAGAGAAATTAGACGTAGATAGTCAAAATATTTTGAACATGTTATGAGAAGAAATGGATTGGAGAACTTAGTGACAACTGGCAAGATCGAAGGGAACAGACCAAGGGGAAGACCAAGAAGTAAATACCTGGATGGCTTGCCCACATGGCATGGCCGAGACAGGAACACTGAGCTGATCCACGACTCTGGTGATCGAGTGAAATGCGAGTCATGACCGCCCACGCTTTCCGGCATGGCACATGATTGATTGTACTGAATAATATTGTAGTCGTTAGCACTACAGAACGGCGGTAGAGAAGAGGCACGTGGCACAGAAACTACAGCTGCTGGAGAAATGACACAGTCGTGACATTTGTACTAAGAACATTAGATGCATGTGCTCTAGAGGAAGTCGCAATCAACCCAATTATTTAATGGCTGTTTTTGATTTACTGGACAACTTTACTTTAGTAGTTTGCCTCTGCTTTCTGAACTGCCGACGTCTAATACCATGGAAATCAACGCAAAGCGGCCTGCTTCCAAATCTCCCACGGCTGATTTCGATCTTTCGGCTCGATGTGTCGGGGAATTGTGAAACTGTCTCGCTATCCCACAAGCTGCAGACACCGGCTAACGGCCACTACTATAACCATGACATATTAATTTTCAACTATATTGCTTAAAAAGGTGAGTAAATATTCAATATTGTAAAATCATTTTCTCATATCATACAGCACTGTATATTGTATTAAAAATTCATTACCTGGCATATTACGATGTATCTCATCAAGCGCACACTTAGTTAGTTAGTTAGTCCTTCCTCTTGAGCCTAAGGCGGCACATAGGGCAGAAGTCATGGCTCTCCATGTCCGGCGGTTCGCTGCTACCTGTTGTAGATCCTGGATGTTCACTTGGCCTTTGAATGAGTCTTCTCTGATGATGGTTCTACGTAGGGTCTCTCTTGGTCTTCCCCGTTTTCGTGTCCCTACTGGTGACCATAAGAGGGCTTGGTTGGGGAGTCTTGTCTTGTCCATTCTGAGTACATGGCCGATGTAGTTCCAACGGCGTTTTCTTATAAAATTGGATACAATGTCTTGCTTAGTCTCTTGTCTTATTTGCGTATTGGTTTTGAAATCTGTCCAGTGGAGGTTTAGAATTCTTCTAAGACATTTGTTCTCAAAATTGTCTAATTTTTTATCTAAAGCTACCGTTGATTTCCAACTCTCACATCCATACGTTAACACTGGAATCACACAAGAGTTGAAGATTTTAAGTTTCGTATGTTTGCTGAGTGTCTTTGACTTCCAGATGTTTGACAGTTTATTGAAGGCACCAGATGCCAGTGCGATTATAGATAAATTTCTGGCGTTGAGTCCCCTGTAGATGTCATTTTGCTTCCTAGATATGTAAAGCTGTTGACATTTTCAAGAACATGGTTGTTTAATTTGGTGTCGTTTGAACTATTGGTAAGATCAATAGTTTTTGTTTTTGCAGTGTTAATTTGGAGACCAATTTGTCCTGAAACATTTTGGAGATGGTTTATTTTCTCTTGGGCATCTAGGTGTGTTGAACTTAAAAGCACTATGTCGTCGGCAAAGTCCAGGTCTTCTAGAATTTTGTCAACCCAATGGATACCTCTATTTGTGTTGCTTGTGCATTTGCGTATGACCCAATCGATGGCTATTCCAAAGAGCATCGGTGACAAGACACAACCCTGTTTCATTCCCATTTCCACTGAGAACCAGTCAGAGTTGCCTGATTCTGTTCCCACGCAGCAACGTGTCTCCTTGTAGAAAGATTTTATGATGATATTTGGTAGGGAAAGCATAGATGTTAAGTAGATTCCAAAGTGAACGACGCACACTGCAGACTTTATATTTATATATAATTTGAAGTGAATAAATGAAGTATACCTTGCTGAAGTACTGACTCCAGTCTATTGTCTGTGGCTTCTGTGGTTACATTTACCAAGGGAATACACTGTTTTGAATTCCTTGTAATTTTTATAATATAAAGTGATTCAATGGAGATCATAGAAGCCTGTTCATAGTTACTGTATATTGTACGATGGATTTATTGGCATTGAATGAGTGAATTATTCTTAGGCTCACACTGAAAAAGTATTACTCCGTACCATGACTACCCTTCACCTTCAGAAACGCCTTGCGGTAGTGGTGCTTAAAGGTGAGAAAAATAAAAATTGGTTGGGTCCAAATGAAGCCAGCCAGCTTGCCAGTGCCAACTCTCGTCAAAACATTATGAAACTTGTGAAGGATGATTAGATCATCCGCAAGCTAGTAAAGTTCCATTCTCGTGCCTGACTCCGCAAGAATGCTGAGGCCTGCCGCAGAGGACGTCATGTTGAACATGGCTAGAGACAAGGAACTACTAACGCTCGTATGCCAACGATAATTCTCTGGATCTGGTCTTGAGAGTTCTGTACATGTTGTTGAGAAAGTACAGGGAGATTAAGCAGATTGACACGCATTTGTACTACTAGCTGTACCGGAGTGCAATGGTAATGATTTCAAGAACAAGCGTGCCCTGAAGGAGTTCACCCTTAAGAGAATAACTAATAATTCTAACTAATAATAAACTAAGATTTCCAGATCTATAATCCTTAGTGATTAGACCGAGGCTCGTAGAAGGTTAAAGAGACTCATCGCAGATGCGAGGAGCGTACTGCACTGAAAAGAGCTGTTGAAGAATATTGAAAAAATACCCAAGAAATAACCCATACATTAAAGAGTTACCAGTTTAAACAAACCCCAAAAATAAAAAGCACAGAAAAACAAATCATTTACCATATTGTGACTGATCCCATTCTTTCCTGGCCAATGGCTGGACGCTGGAGATGAAGCTTGTCTGTTTGCAAGGCCTCGTGATTCAAGTGAGTCATCCACAATGTAGTCAGAGGGTACCGCGTTCATGGACACCAAGCTGCCTACATGTTTCAGAGTCCCCGCTTGTCTCTGTCGACGACGTCTGTAGACCATGCAGCCCAGCACCAGCCCCATTATGACGATCACCACACCGATGAGGGAGCAGGCGATGATCACTTTGCAGATTAACGAACACACGACAGTGTCACCATGTTGTTTGACATAAGTCTGTGAATTTCCTTGATGGCTAGCTAAACAATCAAGGAGAAGTTTGTGTTGATCATCTTAGCTACCCCTTTAAATCTATATCTGTGCATTACCTTGATGGCTAGCTAAGCAATCAAGGAGAAGCTTGAGGTGATTATCTTTGGCACCCCTTAAAGTCTATATCTGTGTATTTCCTTGATGGCTAGCTAAACAATCAATGATAAGTTTGTGTTGATTATCTTTGGTACCCCTTAAAGTCTATATTTGTGTATTTTCTTGATGGCTAGCTAAACAATCAAGGAGAAGTTTGTGTTGATTATCTTTGGTACCCATTAAAGTCTATATCTGTGAATTTCTTTGATGGCTAGCTCAACAATCAAGGAGATTTTTGTTCTTATCAACTTAGCTACCCCTTAAAGTCTATATCTGTGTATTTCCTTGATGGCTAGCTAAACAATCAATGATAAGTTTGTGTTGATTATCTTTGGTACCCCTTAAAGTCTATATTTGTGTATTTTCTTGATGGCTAGCTAAACAATCAAGGAGAAGTTTGTGTTGATTATCTTTGCTACCCATTAAAGTCTATATCAGTGTATTTCCGTAATGGCTAGCTCAATAATCAAGGAGATTTTTGTTCTGATCAACTTTGCTACCCCTTAAAGTCTATATCTCTATATACAGGTGTCTCCGTGGCCAAGCGGTTAAGCTGTTTGCCTCGCGCTCCGAGGGACGTAGGTTAGATTCCGGGATAAGTCGTTCGGTCCATGAGTGCAAATTTTTCAGAGACTCCTGGGGGACGTCGCTGGAGCGACGGAGTTCGTGCTTTGTGCGATACTTTCGGCAGGCCTATCTGCGGAATGAAATCGATCACATGGAATACACCCAGTGTAAAGAAGATTGGAGAACTTGGTGACAATTGGTAAGATCGAGGGGAACAGACCAAGGGGAAGACCTAGAAGCAAGTACTTGGATGGCTTGGCCGTGTGGCATGGTCGAGACAGAAACACGGAGCTGATCCACGATTCTGGTGATCGAATGAGATGGCAGAACATGACCGCCCACGCTTACCGCCATGGCACATGATGGATGGATGGAATGAAGATGGTCCTCTTGCATGTTACACCTGTTTGTAATCTCTATACAAAGTGATTGTCCGTAACTGTATACTTGTGGCATACTGATTGTCTGCCTAAGACGGCAGCCCTTGTTTAATCCCCAGACCAATGCTGTTCTAGGTTGACCCGACCTCACAAAATGAATACCCGACTATTTTTATACATTTCTTGGAATAAAAGATGGCGAGGAAGGTAACTGGTCAGCCAGCCTCATTTGTGATAGTGTAGGAAGTGTGAAGGTCTAACACTTGTAATTCCAATGGCAGTATCTGCTGTGGGACCATCTGCAATGTCTGTGGCCTCTGTACATGCCATCAGCGTATGCTGATGAACTTATTCATCCGAAAAGTACATAATGTATGGAGAAACCAACAAACCATAGATAATTGTTTTCTATAACCAAGAACATTAAAAGCAACTGGTCTGTAATTGTAAAACACAAGGGGCATGGGGCACGGGAACTGGTAACAGATGGAGAGTATTTCCTGTGGGCCATGATGTCGGCGATATTTTTCAACAGACCTGCCGCATGCTGACGATGTTAGTTTTCAAAACATGATGCTGTTTGTTGAGTTGAGTCAAGAACCAACATCACAGCACTCCAGACATTCCCATATGTGCTTCGTCCTAATCTGCAACAGCCAGCGAAGAGTCCCAATACTAGTGTCATCAGTAGAGTCTTGTTTCTATTTATGAGCTGTAGCATGTGTCACGACCATAAATCTATGTTTGTGAATTTTCATGAGCCTATTGTTGGGAAATATATGTGGTGGACTGCCCTTGAATTCTGCGCATTCACATAACATATATGTCTATTCTTTTCTGTGCGACTTTAATCATTTTTGGAATTTCATCAAGGGACCAGCCAATGAAAGCTTAATATTTATAATCCTCAATTTCCGCTGGGATCTTTGACATGTATGAATATGTGCATATAATGTATGATTATTTGACCGTGATTGGATATGTTCGACATCCAATCCATCAGACCAGAATTAGAGGGGAGTAATCCTCAGATTTCGTAGCTTGCAGAAAAGCATCCACAACTAAATCCAACACAGCATTTTTAGTTAAAGCAAATTACCATACACATCCTCTTAGCCATTTAAATAGTTTGTTGCGTCTCCTTTACAGGGCGTTGCAATCAACCTCAGCATTAATCGGCTGTTGGTGATATACTTGGAGATTTTACGTTCAGTAGTGTGCCGTTGCCGGCGTCCGACGCGATTTCGGAATAGCGAATACCGTGTTAAAATTAGTTGCATGCGATTTTTAACAATCGCATGAGCGTTGGTCGTTCAGAAAGCAATGCCAAACTACTGAATGTAAACTTGTCTAGTAAATTACAAACAGCCAAAACAAGCTGTGGCTGACTGCAACATCATGTAAAGGATATTCAACTAATTTAAAGTTTACACAGATTTCAGAGCGTCCAACGCTCCATACCATCGAAATCAACGCAAAGCGATCTATCGTCGAATAGCCGCGGTTGAATTCAACCATGGACTCGATATGTCGAGGCGTTGTGCAACTGTATTCACTAACCCCTCAGGTCCTTAGAGATAAACATTCAGTATTAACTGGTGCTTGTAATACAGGAACGAAGCTAAGGTTTGAAGACATTCACTTGTTCTATTACTGTCAGGGTCTCAGAATTCTTAATAATATAGGAATGAAGCTGATTGCCGAAAACAGCATGAACTTTGTATTACTGTGATGGTCTCAGAGTTCTTTATAATACAGAAATGAAGCTGTTTGCTGAAGACAGCATGAACGTATGAATTACTGTGATGGTCTATAAGTTCTTTATAATACAGGAGTTTAACTGCTTGTTGAAAACATCACGAACTTAAGTATTACTCTGATGGTTTCAGTTCTTCATAATAAAGGAATGAAGCTTACTGCTGAAGACAGCATGAATTTATATATTACTGAGATGGTTATTTCTTTATAATATAGGAATGAAGCTGATTGCTGAAAACAGAATTACTTTATGTATTACTATGATGGTCGTCGAACTCCTGTGGTTTTCTAATCTCCGAGATTAATATATGAGTAATACTTACATTAAATTAAAGCTGCAATAATTACAATTAGTAAGAAAATTAGCACAAGTTGATAAAATGTAATAGAATAAAATACACTATAACGGATCCTATTGAAGAAAGTTGATAACACACGCAGCTGTACTGTGAAAACTAGAATAACACATTGGACAGCAAGCGTAACTAACACAACACTGATGAAGGAATACGACAGAAGGTAGACAAGATAATGAAAACAGAAAGAGAGAGAGAGATAGAGAGAGAACAGACAGACAAACAGCCAGGAATGCAGAAATAAATAAAATATAAATACATAAAAATAGAAACAAAGACAGACAAACAGATTGACTGACACAAACACACTTGCACACGCGCACGCGCACGCGCACCAACACACACACACAAACACAAACACACATACACGCACGCACACACACACACAACTCAAAGAAAGAAAGAAAGATAGGTACAGAAAAAAAAGAAAGAAGTAAGACAAATAAATATGTACATTAATAAAGACAGACACACGAAAGGAAAAGAAAGAAAGAAAGAAGGAAAAACGAAAGAAAGAAAGAAAAAGAAAGAAAAACTAAGATGAATAGAACTGAAGAAATCACATTTTTGATTGCACAATTAAAACAAAAGAAAGTATGAAATCGCCAGATCCTAATTTACCTAGTGAGCTGTGGTGCACGTGTTGAGATATGTATATCCACATCACAAAATGGAACAGATAAACATTAGTCAAATCATTTAGTGCTAAACACAGACAGCTAATGTCCTTGACTGAGGCTGATTTGACTGAACCACTTACATGGGAGACCAATTCTGGATCTCTTCTGGGTCTTTTTTGGTGGCTGACAATTGCAATATAACTTCCCATCGGAGAGAGCGTTTTCACACCAGCAGGTGCCTTTAGCCGAGTAGATGCCTTGTCCTTGTCCATGCTTGTTAATGACGGCCTCGCCGGTCACTGGGCCTGGGATAACGTATGAATTAACAGTGGATAATGTATGAACTAACAGTGGATAATGTACGAACTAACAGTGGATAATGTACGAACTAACAGTGGATAACGTACGAACTAACAGTGGATAATGTACGAACTAACAGTGGATAATGTACGAACTAACAGTGGATAACGTACGAACTAACAGTGAATAATGTATGAACTAACAGTGGATAATGTATGAACTAACAATGGATAATGTATGAACTAACAGTGGATAATGTATGAACTAACAGCGGATAACGCACGAACTAACAGTGGATAATGTATGAACTAACAGCGGATAATATATGCACTAACAGTGGATAATGTACGAACTAATAGTGAGTAATGTATGAAATAACAGTGGATAACGCACGAACTAACAGTGGATAATGTATGAACTAACAGTGGATAATGTACGAACGAACGAACGAACTTTATTTTATGAACTAACAGTGGATAATGTATGAACTAACAATGGATAATGTATGAACTAACAGTGGATAATGTATGAACTAACAGCGGATAACGTATGAACTAACAGTGGATAATGTACGAACTAATAGTGAGTAATGTATGAACTAACAATGGACAATGTATGAACTAACAGTGGATAATGTATGAAATAACAGTGGATAACGCACGAACTAACAGTGGATAATGTATGAACTAACAGCGGATAATATATGAACTAACAGAGGATAATGTATGAACTAACAGTTTATAATGTATGAACTAACAGTGTGTATTAGCCGGCGCTGTAGCAAAGGGGTTACGATGGAGATTCGCAATCTTACATTCGAAACACAGCTGCTGCAGGCGAATTGAAAGCAAATTAGGTTGGTTTTCATCAAATGGTATAAGCGTCGGTCGTTCAGAAAGTAATGGAAAACTACTGACGATGACTTGTTTAAAAACAGCCCAAAATGCTTAGGGCGACTGCGACGTCCTGTCACGGGCAAGCAACTAAATAATGTATGAATGAAGAGTGGATAATGTATGAATTGGGATCCGTGATAGAGTAGTAGCTAAACGCTTGCCTATCGGTCCGGTGGTGAGGGATTGGAATTCCCATCGATGTGGACCTTTAAAACCTGTCCTGGGCCGGCAGGTATTTGCACAATGTTTATAGAACAATCAGCTATCTGTAGACGATGAGGTCAATATCACACACTTTACTCCCCACGCAATTTCATGATATCCATGACTAAGATTGACTTTTTGTAATGGTGTTCATGATATCCATGACTAAATTTGACTTTTTGTAAGGTGTTCGTGATATCCATGACTAAGTTTGACGTTTTGTAAGGTGTTCGTGATATCCATGACTAAGTTTGACTTTTTGTAAAGTTTTCATGACATCCATGACTAAGTTTGACTTTTTGTAAGGTTTTCATGACATCCATGACTAATTTTGACTTTTTGTAAGGTTTTCATGATATCCATGACTAAGTTTGACTTTTTGTAAGGTTTTCATGATATCCATGACTAAGTTTGACTTTTTGTAAGGTTTTCATGACATCCATGACTAAGTTTGACTTTTTGTAAGGTTTTCATGACATCCATGACTAAGTTTGACTTTTTGTAAGGTTTTCATGATATCCATGACTAAGTTTGATTTTTGGTAAGGTTTTCATGATATTCATGACTAAGTTTGACTTTTTGTAAGGTGTTCATTACATCAATGACTAAGTTTGACTTGTTTAAAGGTTTTCATGACATCCATGACGTTTGAGGTAAAATCTAAAATAGGTAATTCTTGGAAGATTTTGGAAAATTGAAATTGTAAGTAAAGAAGCAGTTTCATTTTTAAGGCACTAAATAGCAATAGGTTTTCTCCCATCCAAAGCCGTATACAGAAAATACTATAATAGTATTAATTAAATACACACAGACCTGTATCTCAAAACTAGAGCTCCTGCAGATATATAAATGCGATATTTGGATTTAGCAGGCCTCATTTATGCAAAATCAGGTGTATAATGTATGGCACCGAAAAATTGTGTGTGCGTGATAGAGCTGTTATGACATCACTAGTTACACTGAAGCATCAGGTTATAGGCATTTTTCGGAAATTATATTAAGAAAGTCAATGATTGAAGCGAGGGTTAGTGAATTGTGTGAAAGTTTGAATTCTCAGATGTAATCAACGAACTGGCAAATAAGAAAGCAAGAAGAATGACCTAACTCTGGATGCATAACGTTCATTTTGTTAAGTGATGGTACTTATGTGTGATAATTTTGTACAGTTTTGGGTTGTATATAAAATGTTTAAACAAATGCACGCATTCGGTGTATATTACGCATTATTGTTTTGGAATATGTTACCCGTGCCAATTATATAGAACCGTGAAAATAACATCCCCGTGCTGTGGATTAGGTTAGAAATCTAACAGCATATTTACATGTACTAGATTCGCATAGGCATGGGCAGTACAATATGTGAAGTGCTGGCAGGCAATAGTCCAGAACCGGCATTGACGCCGAATATTCGACAGTTAAAACCAAAGTTCCTGTTTTGACAGTGAGCAGACGTGGACAGCACAGCACAGTCAAAAATATGAGCTCCCGCCTGCCAGAACCTTAGCATACTTTTTGTGATGGACATATGTCCTACAGGTGCAAATAAAACACATGCATGGTTTAAGACAACGTTGCTTATTGTACTACCACCATGTATATTTTCACAGCTAAGTAATTATAATGATGTTTGTCTCCGACGGATTCTGCGTCTACATCAGTTTCTTTCACTTGACACTATTCTATACTGATACTATTCATCCTCAATACGCATCTCCGCATCGAAGGCTGACCGTAGTAAGTCGCCATCGCACTCTTTCTCTCGTCTTCGTGCTGCATTAGTACATTCTTACAAGTTACCACTGGGAAATGTTCAACCACCACCTGTAACCCTGTCTTCCTCTTACAGAAGGCCAGTTGGCCAAAATGTAAACTCTCACAGCTACCTCAAGGGCGTAGTAAATAGGTAAAGGACACTTTACACGCCCTGAGGTTGGTTGGGAGAATGGTGCCAGACCCATATTTGAATAGAGCATATTGGCATCCGGTGCTTAATGTGATCAGTATCACATCTTTACTTCCATAGAAATGTCCTGGCACCCAATTTAGACTGGGTCAACCTTAGAGCCCAGGCTACTTTTACAAATGTGAACCCGCCCCGATACAGATCGAAGCCAGTGATCATTGGGCCAGCAAGCGAGCGACTAGCCACCCCTCTATCACATCATCGCCAGTGAGCAGTCCATGATGTATTTCACCCATGATGCCATTCCTCCTAGTACTCACCCTTTGTGCAATCCTGGGGACAGATCAAGAAATGCAAACGTTCCAGTTGACTGCACACACCGTCTGGGCACGTGTTAAAACTAGGAGAACATGTGCTGTAATTTTTGGAAAAAGTCAGCTCACTAGGACTTGAGCGCCATTGGCAGCGACCTGTTGGCGAGCCTAGTCCGCACGATGCTGTGCAGCTTTCTGATGTATTGTGGATGGGGCATCCACTGTCTGTGGAAACACAAATTTTATCACTCAAAGTCAGATTTCTTCCCTAGACAATGAATCACCAGAAAGAAAAAGAAACTAAGTAGACGATAACTTCTACTAGAACACGATCAGAAGTAACAAAATGGTACGTTGCTGCTAAAGCCTTCGTCCAGCACAGAAAAAATTAAAACAACAAACACAAACCGACATAACTACATGAAAATATAAATATTAAAGTTACTATCTGCATCCTTGTTGAGGGCTGGAGACACAGTGAGACAAGTGTTCAGCTATCATCATAATATTCTTCGGGTTTCTTTGGGAAAACAAGTTCGTTAATATCACTATCATGTGCACTGTCTGCCCGCTGTCTCTCTGGGATGTAGTTGGCCTTCCACTATCTCTCTATGATGTAGGGCTGATCTTCCCCTGTCTCTCTGGGATGTAGAATTGAATTTCCTCCCCTCTCTGGAATGTTTAGTTGAAATTGCCCCTCATCTCTGGAATGTTTAGCTGAAATTGTTCTGTCGTTCTGGGATGCAGAGGTTCTGATATACTAGACCCGGGGCTCACAGTGACAAAGTCATTTCATCTCCATGTTGTGCGTTCTGGTTAGTCTAGCAGAGATAGGATCGACCATGGCTTCCACTGTGATGAAACCTGCACGAACTAAACATGTGCCTGCCTGGAAACTGCAAGAGAATCACAGCAAATCTTCAAGCTGATCGCAGCCAGCCAGCAGCTACTTCTTGCATTCACTGCTTGGAGAGTGCACCAGAATTGTGTTGCTGACACGGAACCATGTCTCCACCAGTCCCAAGTTCTTCAAGCCGTATCAGAGTGAGCCGTTCGAATCGGCTTGGTTCCACAACAGCAACAGCCTATGTCTTTCTTCACCTCCAAATGTCCCTTTATACACTGATATTACACATGTCTGAATACTTGCGGGGCTGATGATGTGAACACAATAAACAAACGATGAAGTTTCCAGTTGTACACAGATCTTACACAAGTGAGAATGCATGTTGGACTTAACGATGTGATATAAATGGACAAAAGATTATATATTTTACTTTATCATCATCAAGTTCCGTGGCGAAGGCGTTACAGGACGCACTTCATGATTCAACATACCCGCGTTCGAAACACGGCTGCGCACGATGTGGCAGCAGACCGCGATGCGTTTGTTTTTTACGAAATGATATGGGTGCCGGTCGTTCAGAGAGCAATGGCAAACTACTGAACGTAAACTTGCCAAGATATCACAACATCAAAAAATGCTGGTGTTGACTGCAACGTCCTGTAAAGGATATGCAACTTACATAACATCATCAAGTGAACGCCGAAAGGCGTAGGCTGTCAAGTTTCTTCATCTCACAGTCACCAGAGTCTCGAATCAGATCTGTGTTCTTGTCCCGACCATGCCATGCTGCCACAGTCACCAGAGTCTCGAATCAGGTCTGTGTTCTAGTCCCGACCATGCCATGCTGCCACAGTCACCAGAGTCTCGATTCAGGTCTGTGTTCTTGTCCCGACCATGCCATGCTGCCACAGTCACCAGAGTCTCGATTCAGGTCGGTGTTCTTGTCCCGACCATGCCATGCTGCCACAGTCACCAGAGTCTCGATTCAGGTCTGTGTTCTTGTCCCGACCATGCCATGCTGCCACAGTCACCAGAGTCTCGATTCAGGTCTGTGTTCTTGTCCCGACCATGCCATGCTGCCACAGTCACCAGAGTCTCGATTCAGGTCTGTGTTCTTGTCCCGACCATGCCATGCTGCCACAGTCAGTCTCCAATCATGTCTGTGTTCTAGTCCCGACCATGCCATGCTAGTAGTGTAAGTGGGGCTAAAGCACCTTGTTTTGAGGCGCAAAATGAGGCGCATATTCCTTATATAAATCAACCATTTATTGATTTTGTGGCGCAAATTGCAATCTATTTTTTAGCTCTTATCGATTTTGTGCCTCAAAGGGCGATAACTCCTGGTATGATTATTTTAAGTGGGCGGGGTCAACTGACTCATCAGAGTGGGTGTGGTCAAGAGGTGGTCAAGTAATTGTAGGTACGACATAAAAAATACGACATAAAACAACAATAAAGAAAACAAACGATCAAAAGAAGGTATATAATAATGTTAATAAAATATACATATAGAAGGAAAAAAAAACATAGTAAGTGACCGCTTATAGTTAAGGGTGTGTGATGACGTGGTCAAGTGGTGGTCAAGAGGTGGTCAAGTGGTGGTCATGTGGTGGAGTAACCACTTAAATTAAAGGAGGAAGTACGTGTAGTGATGTGGTGGTGGTTAAAGTGTGCGATGACGTGGTCAAGTAATGGTCAAGTGGTGGTCAAGTGACGAAAGTTTAGTGGAAAGTTGTTGTAATGATATGGCGATGATTAAGGGGTGGTAAATTAGTGGTCAAGCAGTGGTCAAGCAGTGGTCAAGTGAGGAAAATTTTAGTAAAAAGTAGTTGTAATGATATGGTGATGATTAAATGGTGGTAAATTAGTGGTCAAGAGGTGGTCAAGCAGTGATCAAGTCGTCGACTGAACACTTAAATTGTCGGGGAAAGTACGTGTAGTAAGTTGGTGATCATCGTGACGTGGTCAAATAGTGGTTAAGTAGTGGTCAAGGGGTGGTCAAGATAAGCCTTAAAGTGATGGGGAGAGTACGTGTAGTGACACGATGATGATCAAGATGTGGTCAAGTAGTGGTCAAGCGGTGGTCAAGCGGTGGTCAAGTGGTCGAGTGACCACATAAATTGCAGAGGAGAGTAGGTGTAGTGACATGGTGATGATCAAGAGGTGGTCAAGTTGTTAGGTCTAGAGGTTGAGGTGTCTCAGTCATGAAGTATCAAACTGTCTGCTGTGGGAAGGATCAGGGTGAGTAGGTTCTAATACGTTTATCGCCATTGTCTACAATGGGCGTGGTTGTATAGTAATAATAGTAGATTTGTTTCGTAGTAATATTAGTCATCATCATCAAGGGCCATATTAGGTGGTATTTGTAATGGTGGTGGTAGTAGTAGTAGTAGTAGTAGTAGTAGTAGTAGTAGTAGTAGTAGTAGTAGTAGTAGTAATAGTAGTAGTAGTAGTAGTAGTAGTAGTAGTAGTAGTAGTAGTAGTAGTAGTAGTAGTAGTAGTAGTAGTAGTAGTAGTAGTAGTAGTAGTAGTAGTAGTAGTAGTAGTAGTAGCAGCAGCAGCAGCAATACCAACAATAGTACTAATTATTATCATCAGCACATGTCTTACCAACGGACATACCACCCACACATTGCGATCTCCGACAGCTTTTAACAATTCACGGGATGACTCACGCTACAGGAACCCCCATTAACGGTATTATCTTCATGCAATGGTGGTAGTCGTAGTACCAATAGGACCAGTAGTACTAGTCATCAGCACCAGCAAGAGATTTATCACCTGGCGTGGGTGAGTATCACAATCCATAAACTATGATCTCCGACACCATGGATACAAGTAGTAATAATATTAGTAGTAGTAGTAGTATAGAGAGGTTATAGAGAGGTCCAATAGAGGTTATCAGGAGTGGGCAAGACACACTCGCTCTGCAGATCCACCAGCTAATAGAGCTATGCTGGCGTGAAGGACAAGTCCCACAGGATTTCAAAGATTCAAGCATCATAACACTGTACAAGAACAAGGGCGATCGGAGCGACTGCAACAACTATAGGGGTATCTCTCTTCTGTGTATTGTTGGAAAAGTATTTGCCAGAATTGTTCTGCGCAGACTTCAAGTCCTAGGAGAACAAGTCTACCCCGAATCACAGTGTGGCTTTCGACAGAACCGGTCTACCATTGATATGATATTCTCATTGCGACAAATGCAAGAAAAATGCCGTGAACAGAATCAACCACTGTTTATTGCCTTCATCGACCTCACAAAGGCATTTGATTTGGTCAGTCGTGAGGGTCTGTTCAAGGCACTAAAGAAGATTGGCTGCCCACCAACTCTTCTGTCCATTGTGGAATCGTTCCACACAGGCATGAAGGGTATAATCAAGTTTGATGGTGCAACTTCTGAAGAATTTGAAATCAAGAGTGGAGTTAAGCAAGGTTGTGTACTAGCTCCCACCCTCTTTGGAATATACTTTTCACTTCTACTGAAATATGCATTTCATGATCAGGATGGTGGTATATACATTCACTCACGCTCAGATGGCGGCCTCTACAATGCTCAGAGATTGAAGGCTAAGACCAAAATTAGGAGGGTACTGATCAGAGAGTTGCTTTTTGCAGATGATGCTGCAGTTACGACCCACTCTGAGGAAGAATTGCAATGTCTACTATCTGCATTCTCCAATGCTTGTTCTGAATTTGGTTTAACAATTAGCAAAAAGAAGACACAGATTATGTCACAAGGTGCACATGGGGTACCATCAATCTTTATTGACGACGCCGAACTAGAGATAGTAGACCATTTTACATATCTAGGATCAGTGGTAAATAGCAAATTATCCCTAGATCAGGAAATCAACATCCGGATTGGTAAGGCAGCAACAACAATGAACAGGTTAAGAAAAAGAGTCTGGGAGAACAGGAAGCTTACTGCCAAAACAAAAGTCCTTGTCTATCAAGCCTGTGTCCTTAGTACTCTTCTCTATGGCAGTGAAACCTGGACAACTTACTCACACCAAGAGAACAACTTAAACAGCTTTCATATGCGGTGTCTGCGAAGAATTCTTGGTATTAAGTGGCAAGACAAAATCACAAATACTGAAGTATTGGAAAGATCAGGTTGTGTGACAGTTTATTCCATGCTCAGTCTTCGTAGACTTAGATGGATAGGACATCTTAGGAGGATGGATGATGGTAGAATACCAAAGGATATCTTTTTTGGTGAATTACAGATGGGTAAGAGATCTCAGGGTCGGCCTCTACTACGATACAAAGATGTGTGTAAGCGGGACATGATTGATACAGGCATTGATAATGCACATTGGGAGCAAGTCGCCGCTGAACGTGTTGCATGGAGGGCAAATATCAGAAATGGAATAAAGTCAAAGGAGAAAATTATTGCAGAAAAGTCACACACCAAGCGTTTGAGACGTAAGATGGTGCATGATGGTGGAAATGACCACGTGTTCACATGCACCCACTGTGAACGGACATTTACAGCGCAAATTGGCCTTATCAGTCACACTCGCTACCGCCATAGTTAAAAGTTATTATGCCTTTTTAAAGCACAAACTATCGTCTGTCAAGACGGCAAGGTGCCAATGAGTAGTAGTAGTAGTAGTAGTAGTAGTAGTAGTAGTAGTAGTAGTAGTAGTAGTAGTAGTAGTAGTAGTATTGGTAGTAGCAGTATCGGTAGTAGTATTAGTGAAAAAGGGAGAAACAAGAGGTGGAGATGGAGTAGTAGTAGTAGTAGAAGTATTAGAGTAGCATTAGTAGTAGCAGTAGTAATAGTAGTAATATAGTAAAAAACAATAGTAGTAGAAGTATTAGAGTAGCATTAGTAGTAGTAGTAGTAGTAGTAGTAGTAGTAGTAGCAGTAGTAGTAGTAGTAGTAGTAGTAGTAGTAGTAGTAGTAGTAGTAGTAGTAGTAGTAGCGGTGGTGGTGGTGGTGGTGGTGGTGGTGGTAATAGTAGGAGTAGTAGAGTAGCGAGGGTGCTTGTTGTTTCACTAAGTATTTGTATATCGTATGTAGTATAAAGCTAGTTTGTGTTGTATGCCATGTAAGGTGTTACTGAAATATCTGTATTTTGTAGTTCTAAGAGGTGATGACGTCATAACCCAACACTCTATCATCTTATTGATAGTGTCTCCAGTGCCGCGAAAAAGGCTCATTGTGAGATATCGGTCATTTCTCAAAACCACAGCATCCGGGTTGCATGCCCATTACGAGCAAACAACGATACGACACTTAAAAGGTAACTACAAGGCAAATGGTGTCGAGTATAGTGTAACGTACAAAACTTATGAAGTCATCGGTTGTCCATTCCATCACGGTCGACAAATAGGCGCTCACTAACTTCACAATATGCTCACTCAAATAAACATATACGATGATAAGGCACCGACCCAAACAAGGAAAACGGACAAAAACAAGGGAGAAAAAAATTACATAAGCGTCAAAATATAACACATACAAATACAGATACAACAGTGACTAAAAAAATTAATAAAAATGACACGAAAAAATAACACACACACACACACACACACACACACACACACACACACACACACACACACACACACACACTCACACACACACACACACACACACACACACACACACACACACACACACACAATGAAAACTGAAACAACCAATGAAAAATCGCTGACACGAACACTAGAAGCTGACACAAACACTAAACAAGGTACCTAAAGAAAAGCTAAACTTTGTTAACCAAAATGCAAAAATAGGAAAATTGATAACCAAACGGGAAATATATTGACCAACTAGGGAAATTTGTTACTCAAAGAGGAAAAATAATGACCAAATAACGAAATACATCGCTCAAACTTATGAAAACTAAGAAACTTTGTTAGCCAAATGGAAGAAACCTTGGTCAAGTAGGAAAAATCTGTTAGCCAAATGTGAAAAATGTCGGCCAAATGCAGAAATAGTTCGGCCACACGTATGCAAACAAGGAAAGGTTGTTAGCCAGATAGGAAAAGTATTAACCAAGTAAGAAAATGTAATAGCCAAAGGTGAAAAAATATCAGCCAAAGAGAGAAATATCTCATCCAAACTTATAAAAAGAAGGAAAATTCTCAACCAAATGAGAAAAAGTTAGACCAAATATAGTAACATCTCAACCAAACTTATGAAAACTAGGAAACTTTGTTAGCCAACGAGAATAAAAACCTAGGTCAAGTAGGAAAATCTGTTAGCCAAATGTAAAAAATGTCGGCCAAATACAGAAATGCCTCGTCCGCACTTATTAAAATTAGGAAAAATTTGTTAGCCAAATAGTAAAAATATTGCCCCAGTAGGAAAATTTGATAGCCAAATGTTAAAAAAAATATCACCCAAAGAGAGGAATATCTCGGCCAGACTTATAAAAAGTAGGAGAACTATGTGCCAAATGGGAAAAAGTTAGGCCAAATACAGAAATATCTCAACCAAACATATAAAAAATAGGAAAATTGATAACCAAACGGGAAATATATTGACCAACTAGGGAAATTTGTTACTCAAAGAGGAAAAATAATGACCAAATAACGAAATACACCGCTCAAACATTATGAAAACTAGGAAACTTTGTTAGCCAAATGGAATAAACCTTGGTCAAGTAGGAAAAATATGTTAGCCAAATGTGAAAAATGTCGGCCAAATGCAGAAATAGTTCGGCCACACGTATGCAAACAAGGAAAGGTTGTTAGCCAGATACGAAAAGTATTAGCCAAGTAAGAAAATGTGATAGCCAAAGGTGAAAAAATATCAGCCAAAGAGAGAAATATCTCATCCAAACTTATAAAAATAAGGAAAATTCTAAACCAAATGAGAAAAAGTTAGACCAAATTTAGTAACATCTCAACCAAACTTATGAAAACTAGGAAACTTTGTTAGCCAACGAGAATAAAAACCTAGGTCAAGTAGGAAAATCTGTTAGCCAAATGTAAAAAATGTCGGCCAAATACAGAAATAGTTCGTCCACACGTATGCAAACTAGGAAAATTTGTTAGTCGAACAGGATAAAATATTGCCCAAGTAGGGAAATTTGAGAGCCAAATGTGAAAAAAATATAATCCAAAGAGAGGAATATCTCGGCCAGACTTATATAAGCCAGTCATATAAACAAAAATATAAAGTATAAGAAATGAGTAATATCGCTTGTGGGAGCATATATTTTCATAATTCCCAGACTAAAGGGGGATAACTTATTCGATCTTTTCCTGGTTAAGCTGCCGCTACTTCTTCCAGAGGAGTTTAATAATTCAAGTCTGCGGTAGCTTCCATTCAACGGAAGTTCATTTTCTCAACTTTAGCGCATGGGTAAGAATAGCTGTCCACAGGTAGTGTTAGTAATTGACCACCCAGGTTGAAATTCTAGCCAATAGACTTCTGCATTTTCACTAAAACTAGGCTTTAGCAAAACATGAACTGTCGAAGACATGAACTTACACAACAAAATTTATGATGAGGGCGTGAACTTACACAAATCTTATGCTGAAGAAATGAATTTACAAAATATGAACTGTCAAAGACATGAACTTACCTACACACACAAATATTTTTTTTAAATGACAATATGGGGGACACTTCTGTATGACTTGCGGGATACATTTGTATTTTATAAGGGCTACTTATCTATGTGGTGAGGAGGCCGTGAAATCACAAGTGGACACCTTTGTGCGCGCAGTTGGGACAGTTTGTAAGAGTAAGTGGTAATCTGGGCGAGGCTGTCGACAAGTTGTAATAACAAGTGGAAATTTTGTGAGCCCATGTGGGGAAGTTGTTAAAGTCAGTGGGTAAGTTGATAGGGCGAGTCGATAATATGAGAGAGTCGGTGGACACTTTTTGGGGGAAAAGGGACAGTTGTTATGATAAGTGTGTGAGTTGATGGGATAGGTCGACCGATTGTAATAGCAAGTGGACAAATTGTTTGAGCCAGAGAGCAAGTTTGTAAGAACAAGTGGCCAAGTTGTGTTAACAAATGTTGGTACGTTTTTATAGGTTTGACCACGCTATTTCTTTACTTGACCAATTTTTTTCCTATTTGGGTAACAAGTTGTTCCTACTTTTCATGAGTTGGTTGAGAAATTTCTGTATTTGGCCGACATTGTTCGCGTTTGGTTGACGTATTTTGTGCTTTTTATAAGTGTGGATGAGATATTTCGTTACGTGTACCATATTTTCCCCTTTTGGTTAACACATTTGCCTACGTTTCATAAGTTTGGTTGCCATATTTATAAATTTGGTTGAGTTATTTCTGTATTTGGTCGACATTTTTCCCTCGATTTTTATAAATGTGGTTAAGATGTTTCTGTATTTGGTCTAACTTTACCCCATTTGGTTGACAAATTTTCCACCTTTTTATAAGTCTGGACGAGATATTTCTCTCTTTGGATGATATTTTTTCACATTTGGCTTTCAAATTTTCCTACTTGGCCAATACTTTTCCTATCTGGCTAACAACTTTTCCTAGTTTGCATATGTGTGACCGAACTATTTCTGCATTTGTCCGACATTTTTCACATTTGGCTAACATATTTTCCTACTTGAACAAGGTTTTTTTTTTTCACTTTGGCTAACAAAGTTTCCAAGTTTTCATAAGTTTGAGCGATGTATTTCGTTACTTGGTCATTATTTTTCCTCTTTGAGTAACACATGTCCCTAGTTGGTCAATATATTTCCCGTTTGGTTATCAATTTTCCTATTTTTTATATGTTTGGTTGAGATATTTCTTTACTTGGCCTAACTTTTTCCCATTTGGCAAATAGTTCTCCTACTTTTTATAAGTCTGGCCGAGATATTCCTCTCTTTGGATTATATTTTTTTCACATTTGGCTCTCAAATTTCCTTACTGGGGCAATATTTTATCCTGTTCGACTAACAAATTTTCCTAGTGTGGACGAACTATTTCTGTATTGGCCGACATTTTTCACTTTTGGGTAACAGATTTTCCTACTTGACCAAGGTTTCTTCCATTTGGCTAACAAAGTTTCCTAGTTTTCATAAGTTTGAGCGATGTATTTCGTTACTTGGTCATTATTTTTCCTCTTTGAGTAACACATTTCCCTAGTTGGTCAATATATTTCCCGTTTGGTTATCAATTTTCCTATTTTTTTATATGATTGGTTGAGATATTTCTGTATTTGGTCTAACTTTTTCCCATTTGGCACATAGTTCTCCTACTTTTTATAAGTCTGGCCGAGATATTCCTCTCTTTGGGTGATATTTTTTTTAACATTTGGCTATCAAATTTCCTACTGGGGCAATATTTTTACTATTTGGCTAACAAACTTTTCCTAATGTTAATAAGTGTGGACGAGGCATTTCTGTATGTGGCCGACGTTTTTTACATTTTGCTAACAGATTTTCCTACTTGACCTAGGTTTTTATTCTCGTTGGCTAACAAAGTTTCCTAGTTTTCATAAGTTTGGTTGAGATGTTACTAAATTTTGTCTAACTTTTTCTCATTTGGTTGAGAATTTTCCTTCTTTTTATAAGTTTGGATGAGATATTTCTCTCTTTGGCTGATATTTTTTTTCACCTTTGGCTATCACATTTTCTTACTTGGTTAATACTTTTCGTATCTGGCTAACAACCTTTCCTTGTTTGCATACGTGTGGCCGAACTATTTCTGCATTTGGCCGACATTTTTCACATTTGGCTAACATATTTTTCCTACTTGACCAAGATTTATTCCATTTGGCTAACAAAGTTTCCTAGTTTTCATAAGGTTTGAGCGATGTATTTCGTTATTTGGTCATTATTTTTCCTCTTTGAGTAACAAATTTCCCTAGTTGGTCAATATATTTCCCGTTTGGTTATCAATTTTCCTATTTTTTATATGTTTGGTTGAGATATTTCTGTATTTGGCCTAACTTTTTCCCATTTGGCACATAGTTCTCCTACTTTTTATAAGTCTGGCCGAGATATTCTTCTCTTTGGGTGATATTTTTTTTACATTAGGCTATCAAATTTTCCTACTGGG